>CAKNYM010045831.1:37530-125895 GCA_932195095.1 Andricus curvator | reverse complement strand
CGGACAGGAACAGTCACGGGATCCCGTACAGGGTTTTCCAATAGGGAACTGCATAAGCAATAGATGCATTATTCGTAAAAATGATCGCAGAATTAAATTATTTAAAGAAAAACAAGCTAAATAGTCGTATTATCTAATGAATTAGAGAAAGGTGCCAACAATTGGGGGATGCTAAGAATTGGTGCTCTTACCCTATAATTGCATTTTCAAGTAAAAAAGATTAATCTTCAACAAAAAGAGATAAATTTTTAATCCAGATGAACCAACTTTCTATCTAAAAAGATGAATTTGCAAAAAACCAGTTGAATTTTCGAAAAAAAATTATGACTTTTTAACAAAATAGTTGAATTTTCAACTAAATAATTAAATTGTCAACAAAATAGTTGAACTTTCAAAAACAAAAATTATACATCAACCAAACTTTCAAGGGAAAGGGACGAATTTTCAAGAAAATAGTCAAATTTTTAACCAAATAGTTATATTTTCTACCTAGATACATGAATTTTCAACCAAAAGGTCGAAAAAAAGCTAAGAAGATGAATTTTTTAGAAGACAGTTGAGTGTTCAATAAAAAAAAGATTCATTCGCAATGAAAAATATAGTAGTTGATATATCAACCAAAAAATAATTGTAATTTTAAATCGAAACAGTCGAATTTAAACCAAAAAAAATGAATTCTTAAAGAAAAATGTAACAGTTGATATTTCAACCAAAAGAGTATTTAAGTTTAAATAAGAAACAGTTGAATTCAACCCAAAAAGACGATATTTCAACAAATTAGTTGAATCCACAACCAAAGAAGAATCATTTTAACCAAGTAGTTGTAGTTTTAACGAAAAAGAAAATCAGGAAAAACCAGCAAGAAAGACGGGCAACCGAATTGTTGAATTTTGAAGCCAAAAAGGCGAATTCCCTACAAAACAGTTAAATTTTCTGCCCGAAATTATGAATTTTCAACTAAAAGTTAATTTTCAACCAAAAAGTTGAATTTTCTACCAAAATAACAGATTTTTCAATCCAAAGGTCGATTTTTCAACAAAGCTGTTGAATTTTTAAGCCAAGAAGGCGATTTTTTTACAAAACAATTGAATTTTCAAGTCGAAATAATGAATTTTCAACCGAAGACTTTAATTTTAAAGCAAAAACGATCAGTTTTCAACCAAAAATTGAATAGTTAAATTTGCATTGCCAAAAATTGATTTTCAACGAAAAGAAAACGAATTTTCAGCCAAACAGTTGAATTTTCTACCCAAAGAACAGATTTTTGAATCCAAAAGGACGAATTTTCAACAAAGATGCTGAATTTTTAAGCCAAAATACGATTTTTGTACAAAACAGTTGAATTTTCAACTCGAAAATATGAATTTTCAACCGAAAACTTGAATTTTCAACCGAAAACTTGAATTTTAAATTAAAAACGATCAGTTTTCAACCGTAAATGGAATAGTTAAATTTGCAGTTCCAAAAATTGATTTCCAACAATAAGAAAATAAATTTTCAACGAAACAGTTCAATTTTCAATCCAAAAAGACGAATTTTAAACAAAACTGTTCAATTTTTAAACCAAAAAGACGATTTTTCTACAAAAAAAATTGAATTTTCAACTCGAAATAATGACTTTCCAACCGAAGACTTGAATATTAAACCAAAAACGATCAGTTTTCAACCAAAAATGGAATAGTTAAATTTGCTGTTCCAAAAATTGATTTTCAACAATAAGAAAATGAATTTTCAACGAAACAGTTGAATTTTCAATCCAAAAAGACGAATTTTCAACAAAACTGTTCAATTTTTAAGCCAAAAAGACGATTTTTTTACAAAACAATTTAATTTTCAACTCGAAATAATGACTTTTCAACCGAAGACTTGAGTATTAAACCAAAAACGATTACTTTTCAACCAAAAATGGAATAGTTATATTTTCAGTTCCAAACATTGATTTTCAACAAAAAGGAAACGAATTTCCAACAAAACAGTTCAATTTTCAACCAAAGAGATGGATCCTAACTAATAAAATGAACTTTTAACGAATTAGTTCAACGTTCAACCAAGTAGTTGAATTTTCAATTAGGAAGATTAATTTTCTACCAATAAAAACGCATTTACAACAAAATACAACAATTTTCAACCAAATATTTATATTTTCAACTTAAAACGATCAATTTTCATCAAAAAATGTTATAGTTCAATTTACAATTAAAAAAATAAATTTGCACACAAAAAAACGAATTTTCAACAGAGTAGTTAAATCTTCAATCAAATAGTAGACTTTTTAACCAAGAGATAAATTGTGAACCTAAAATATAATAGTAGACTTTTTAAGTAAACAGAATTAACTTTCAAATAAAAATAGTTGGATTTTCTTAGTGAGTTCCATTAATTCAGTTCGCATTTGAGCGAAAAAACGAGAAAAATTGGAAGTTTCTGGAAAACAACGGAAAAAGGAGGAATTCTCAAACAAAAGGGAAAAAGAAGGAAAGAGAGAAATAGGGGGGGAAAGTGTGAACTCTGTATTTAGATGCCTTACTTGTAAAATAAAACCACTCATTTTCATTTTTCCAAGCATTTCAAAACATTGTTATTCACTTTTATATTTTCCATGTGTGTTTAATGCTGGAAACATTTCTAAAATTGAGACTTACCGCTTGTGAAAATTTGGTTTTTATGACACCAGGCGCGATACAATTTACTCGTATACCATCTCCTGCAAGATCCTCATATGTGGCTTTGCACAATGCAATTAAAGCAGTTTTACTAATAGAGTAGACGCCCAACAACTGAAAATTTAAAATTGAAGAAATTTAGAATAAAGCAAAATTTAAATTCCTCTTCAATTCCCAACATTCAAATTAAACTACACAATTCTTGATAATGAAAAAAAAGAATCTAATGATCAAATTTGGAGAATGCACTCGTAAATGTCTGCATTCAAATTAAAAAGAAAATAAAATAAAACATAGGGGAGAAAGAAAGAAGACAACTTCCAAATTCCCTTTCTTCTTATTTTTCCCCGTCTTTTTTATTTTTATCTTTATTAAATCAGAATCAAAAAACATTTACAAAAAAATATACCAAATTTCTCGTCTTTCTTTATTAAATTTTTTGTAAATGTTTTTCAATTATGATTTAAAAAAGACGAGAGAAAAAATGAAGGTTAGGGATTTGGAGGCTGTCTTCTTTTTATTTATTTTTTAAATTTGAATGCAGACATTTAAGATTGTATTATCCATCTTTGATCGTTAGATTCTGTTAACAAAAAAAAAAGAATTATGTATTAAAAATGGAAATCTAAAAAATTGATTTATAAATAATTTAAATACATAAAATACTTTTTGATAAGATAACGTCCATTAATTACGTAAGGGTTTTTCGTCGAGGGGGGGGGGGGGGGCTCCAAAGCCTTTCTTATATAAGTTTGCTCTTTTTAATTATTTTGTTTAAATATGCTAATTAACACCTGTTTTGGCTGGTGAAATTACTTTTTTAAAATTCCGTGAATTAGTTTGGAAATTTTGTAAACTCCTTAACATTTTTTTAATCATGTGAAAATTCTTTAAACCCTATAGAATTCTATGGGTATCGTACATCATTTCTTGAAGCCCTTTAAACACTGTGGAAATCCTTGAAATCGCTTAAAATATTCAAAATCCCATAAAAAAACCTTATAATTCTTTAAAATCCGAGGAAATCGCTTGAAATCTCTAAAACCGGGTAAAATCTTTGAAATTCACTGAAATATTTCGAAATATTACGAGATACCATTAAATCTTTGAAATACCTTTAAAATACAATCAAATCTTTGAAATCCGTAAGAATTTTTCGGAATCTTTTGAAATCGCTTACAATATGTTATCGCTTACAATATGTTAAACATTAAAATCTTTTCAAAGTGTTTCAAAGCCATTACAATTTTTCGGAATCCTTTATAATATTCGGAGCTCCTTTGAAAATCCGCGAAATCTTTCGAAATCTTACTTAAATCCTCTCAAATCCGTCAATATACTTTGTAATCTATTGAAATCTTTTTAAATCCTTTCAAATTTCGTGAAATCATCTAAACTCCTTTAAATCTTTTAAACTCCGTTAAAATCCATTAAAACCCTTTGAACTCTTTTGAAATCTTTTTAAATCCTTTCAAACCTACAAAATGCGTAAAAATACTTCGGTATCACATGAAATATTTTTAAATCCCGTCACTTATTTTGAAATTTCTTCAAACCCCTTATAGCCCTTAAAACACTCTAAAAACTGTAAACATCTTTCAAATCTTCATAATCCCATTGCAATCGTTTAAAATTCTTGAAAATCCCTTAAAATGTGTTAAAATCTTGGAATTTCCGTAAAATGTTTCGAAATCCCTTTACAATTAATTGAAATCTTTAAAATCCATGGAAATATTTCCGAATCTCTTGAAATCCCTTACAATATATTACAATATATTACAATCCATTCAAATCTTTGAAAAACCATTGAAATTCTTCAAAATCCCTTCAAATTTTTTATAATATTTAAAAATCCTTTGAAATTCTTTGAAATCATCGAAACCCCATTCAATCTAACTCTTACACTCCGTTAAAATCAATTAAAATCCTTTGAAATATTTTGAAATCTTATGAAATCTTTTTCAAATATTCGAAATTCCATTAAAAATCCTCTGATATTCTTCGAAATGCGTAAAAATACTTCAGCGTCACATGAAATGCTTTGAAATCCCATAACTTACATATTTTAAAATATCTTTAAATCCCTTATATCCCTTAAAACCCTTTAAAAACTGTGAACGTATTTGAAATCGTTTAAAATCTTGAAAATCCCATTATAATCCTTTAAAATTCGCGGAAGTCCTTTAAAATCTTTGAATTTCCGTAAAATGTTTAGAAATCCCTTAACAATTAATTGGAATCTTCAAAATCCATTAGAATATTTCCGAATCTCTTGAAATCCCTTATAATATATTCAAATCCATTCAAATCTTTTAAAAACCATTAAAATTCCTAAAAATCCCTTCAAATTCTTGATAATATTTGAAATTGCGCGAAATCATCGAAACACCTGTAAATCTCTCAAACTTCGTTAAAATCAATGAAAATCCTTTAAAGTATTTTTAAATCTTACGAAATCTTTTTAAATCCTTTCAAATATTCGAAATTCCATCAAAATCACCTGATATCTTGCACGATTCCTGAAAATATTTCGGTATCACATGAAATCCTTTAAAATATCGTGATTTATTTTGAAATACATATTTCAGAATCTCTTAAAATCTCTTAAAATCCCTTGTAATCCATTCAAATCTCTGGAAATCTGACTAAACTCCTTAAAGTCCCTTAAAATATTTTAAAATTCCTTGAAAAATTTAGATTCTCTCTGAAATTGCACTAGGTAATTTCTTCAAACTCATGGAATATTTTTCAATCATTTGAAGTCTGTGAAAATAACTCTTGTAATCTTTTGGAATCGTTCGAAATATCATACAAATTTTTGGACAGGGAGTTTCCGTAAAGAAATATAATTTTACTTGGAACAGGGAATTTTCTACATGGAACGGGCATTTTGTAAAAGAATTATAATTCGGATTTAGAAGAAAGGAATTTAAAAGAATCCAGGTTCCAAGTCAGAATTGGTGACAATTTCAAAGTTCCCTCTTCCAAATTTTAGATAAAGAAAGTACTTCAAGTCGTTTTTAGAGCAGAAGTAGTATTTCAAAGCAGAAATATTGCTAAATTATAATAGAAAATTTTGTTACATTTTAATTGAAAATTCATCTCTGGTTGAAAATGTAACTATTTTCTTGAATATCAATTGTTTAAACTAAAAATTTAATTATTCCAGTACAAAATTGAACTATTTTGCTGAAAATCCGTTTTTGTTCTTGTTAAGAATTATCTTTTTAACAGAAAATTTAATTACTCTATTTTTGGTTGAAAATGTATCTTTTTGGATGAAAATTCAACTATTAGGTTGAAAATTGATATTTTTTATTTACAAATTAAACTAGTTATTTGAAAATTTATGTACATTGTGAAACATTCGCCTTTTTTCGTAGAAAATTCATTTTTTTGGTATCAAATTCAACTATTCCAGTTGATGATTCATCATTTACAGTTGAAAATTCATTAGTTTGGTTGAAATTAATTTATTCCACTGAAAATTTAACTGTATGATTTTTTTGTTGAAAATTGATCTTTTCTAGTTCAAAATTCAACGATTTGGATGAAAATTTTTTCTTTGAAAGTTAATCTTCTTGTTTACAAATTCTTCTTTTCGGTTAAAAATTCAAGTATGCCAGATAAACATAGATCATTTTAGTTGAAAATTCATCTCTCAAGTTGGAGATAAAATCACTTGGTGCAAAGTTCAACTCGCTGGTAAAAATTAATTTTTGTTGCTGTTGAAGATTCATCGTTTTAATTAAAAATTCATTTCTTTAGTTGAAAAATGAGCTGTTTGATTGAAAACTTGTTTTTTCTTTGGATGGTTTTTGAAAATGGAACTATTATTCCAGTTTAATATTACATAATTTTAGTTAAAAATTCATTTCATTGGTTGAACATTCATTTTTTGACTAAAAATTTAATTATTCAATTTTTGGTTGAAAAATTATCTTTTTTAGTTGAAAATTCGTCTTTTTTTTGTAGAAGATAGTCTTCTTGGTTGAAAATTAATCTTTTTGGTCAAAAATTCAACTATTCTAGTTAAAGATTCATCATTTTAGTTGAAAAATCAATTTTCTGGTTCTAAATTCAACTATTCCAGTTAAAAGTGTACAATTTTAGTTAAAAATTCATCACTTTGTTTGAAAATGTAAGTATTTTCTTGAAAGTTAGTTTTTTTGTGGAAAGTAATTAAAAAACTGAAAATTTAACTTATTCCAATTGAATATTCCATAGTTTTAGTTAAAAACTCATCTTTCTGGTTTAAAATTCAACTATTCCAGTTGAAGATTCATAATTTTAGTTAAAAATTCATCAGTTAGGTTGAAAATTGAACTATTTTCTTGAAAATCCGTTATTTTTTGTTGAAAATTAATTTTTTTCAACTAAAAGTTTAACTATTCCATTTTTGTCAAAAATTGATATTTTTTAGTGCAAAATTTAAATATTTGTTTCAAAATTAATTTATTTTGAAATTTTTTGCTCTGTTGTGTTAAAGGACGTTCAGAATGAATGTCATGAATTAAAATAAATGTTTGGGTTTTGCGGCAAGTATGAATATGTTACTTTTAGTTGACCGGGAAAATTGAAAAACTTGACCGGGAAAAACCGGGAGTGACCGGGAATTTGAAATCGTCCGCCGAATCGCCACCCTGATTTAGTTTTCCTACCTAGTCGATATCTATTAACATCAGCTAATTCTTGAAAATACTTTGTATTTCTTTGAAATACCTTCAAATCCCTTGAAATCTGCTGAAATCACTGGAAATCTTTAAAATATTTTGAAATCCCTTGAAACCTCCATTACAGTGAAAATAATTAATAATTTTTTTATGTATTCATTCAAAAATATAAAATTTTGCATAAGAATTGGGGGGGGGGGATCTGAAATTTCAAAAATCATCCTTACGTTATTAATGGACGTTCCCTAAGGAGAAAATTAATTGCTTACACCGAAGGGTTGATACCCTGCAATCGATGAAATAATAATAATCGAAGGAGATTTGCCTTGTTTGAGAAGAGGTCGAGCCTCTTTCATGAGCAGATATGTACTTTTGACGTTTATGTCGAAAATCTTGTCCCAAACATCTTCACTGCAATCTAAAACTGGACCGACAGATGGATTCACAGCTGCGTTCGAAACAAGGATATCCAAGCCTCCGAATTTGGATTTTGTCTGCAAAATTTATTAGTAATTTGGATTTTATATTTCATATTTTAGAATTCAAAATTCCCAGGGTGGAGGAAGTGAATTTGTGTTATTAAATTTCAGGGCTCGGATCGTTCGACTTTTTTTTTTTACTTATTTTCCACTTTTCTAAAAAATGCGACTAATCGACTTTTAAAATTACAGTTAAAAACTAGATCAAATTGTACCATTTTAATTAAGAATATTAACAACTGAATATTTTAAATTGAACAATTTCTTATTGCGTGAATTCGTTTTCAAATTAAAAAAAATTTCAAATTGCAAACCTTAACAGTTGGACATTTTTAAGTCGAAAAATTTGAGGATCGATTAATTTCAAATTAAATTACAGATTTCACACTCTCTCCCCTATTCCCCCTTTTTTAAAGAATTCCTCTTTTCTACCCTGTTTTTTAGAAAATTCCCCTTTTTCTCGTTTTTTCGCTCAAATGCAAGAAATACCAACTTATTTTGGATAAAAGTTCATCCGTTTTGGTTAAAAATTAATCCTTTTTGGTTGAAAATTCATCTGTCCCGGTTGAAAATTTAACTGTAATCTAAAAAATTCGTCTTTTTGGTATGAAAATGCAACTATTTGGTTGAAAGTTCATCTTTTTTTGTTTGTAGAAATTTCGTATTTTTTCATTGAAAGTCCAACTATTTGGTTGCAAATGCAACAGTTTGGTTGAAAATTAATTTGTTGTTATTTGAAAATTCATCTATTTGGTTGAAAATTCATCTTTCTTCATTGAAAAAGATCTATTTGTTAAAACTTCAACATTTCCGGTTGACAATTCAACTGCCTTCTACAAAATTTGTCCTTTTGACATGAGAATTCAACTATTTGGTTGATAATGCAACTTTTTTTGGTTGAAGTGTCTTTGTAGATTGAAAATTCAATTATTTTGTTAAAAACTCATCTTTTTTGGTCGAAAATTCAACCGCTTTGTCGAACATTCGTCTTTTTGAATAGAAAATTCGTCCTTATAGATTGAAAATTCATCTTTTATGGTGGAAAAGTGATATTTTTTGGTTTGAAATTCATCCTCCTTGGTTGAAAATTAACTTTTTTGTTGAAAATTCAACTGTCTTCTAAAAAATTAATCTTTTTTCCTTGAAAATTCTAACTATTTGTTTGTAAATGTAACTGTTTTTCGTTGAAAATTAATTTGTTTTTTTGTTAATTCATCTATTTGGTTAAAAATTCATCTTTCTTGTTTGAAAACGATCTATTTGTAAAAATCTAAACTTTTCAGGCTGAATATTCAACTGTCTTCTACAAAATTCTGTCAAAAACTGCGTTCTACAAAATTTGGTTGATAATGCAACTGTTTTGGCTTGAAGTGTTTTTTTGCGTTGAAAATTCAATTATTTTGTTCAAAACTCATCTTTTTTGGTCGAAAATATAACCTCTTTGTTAAACATTTGTCTTTTTGGATAGAAAATTCATCCTTATAGATTCAAAAGTTATCTTTTTTTTGTTAAAAATTCATCTTGGATGAAAATTAATTTTTTTTGTTAAAAATTCAACTGTATTCTAAAAGTTCGTCTTTTTGGCTTGAAAACTCAACTATTTGGTTAAAATTCAACTATTTTGTTCAAAGTTCATCTCTTTCGATTGAAAGTTCAACTATTTGGTTGTAAATTAATTATTTTTCTAAATTCCACTATTGGGTTGAAAATTCATCATCTTTCCTTGTTAAAAATTATCTTTTTTTGTTGTTGAAAATTTCACCTTACAGTTTGATAATTCAACTGTCTTTTAAAAAATGCGTCTTTTGGCTTAAAAATTTAACTATTTGGTTGACAATGCAATGTATTTATTTAAAAGAATTGATTCCCCTATTATTCCCTTACTTTCGTGAAAAATCACGCTATTTCCCCTGTTTTGAGATCATATTGGCTGTGAAGTCTGATTTATTAAAAAATGAATAATTTAATTTATATTAAAATTATACAGTCTCAAATTTAAAGCCATCATTGTTCAGTAATTTCAAGTTTAGAGTGTTCAAAATTAAGTCGATCAAAACCCTTAATTTGGGAGGTTTAAACATTTTTTTTATACCTCATCTAGGAGACGTTTTCTATCTTCTTGGTTCCCTACGTGACAAACGACTCCAGATGCTTGTAATCCTTCGTTTAGTAATTCTTGTACTGCAGAATTTACATTAGCTTCTTTTCTGCTACTGATCATAACTTTAGCACCTTCTTGTGCTAATCGTTTTGCAATAGAGAACCCAATTCTGAAAATGAAATACTCTTTTATTTCTTCCTTTTAAAAGTATGCGTTTGAATATGTTCAATTGTTAACACTTTAAAGTTTAAAATCATTCACAGAGTAGTAACACCCGGGTTTTCCCCGCGTGCAAATAAAGAGTGTCTAACAGGGCGGAGTGAAAATGATCAAATTAGTCGAATCGTTTGATCTGAGCGGAACAAATTTGTGGGTTGACATCCGAAAAAAGTAAAAAAAAAAATTGAAATCATTCAGCATCTTCTGTTCTCTTTTTTTGATTTGAAAATTCAAATTTTTTAAAGTTCCCAAAAATTTTCCTATTGCTTCGAAAATTATGGCGAATTTTTCCTATGTAAATTTTTTGAAAATCGCCGAAAGACATGTTTTTTGGATTGAGCCCTATGCACACATTTAAAAAAAAGTTGAATATGTCGAACTTGAAATTTCTTTAGCTTGAATCACAGAAACATGCTATTATTTTGTTTTTTCGAAAAAAAATTTTTAGTGATGTTTCAAGCGTTCAAAAATGGTCAATTTTACGTTTTTTGAGCGATTTTGACGACTTGCTAATACTAAACAATTTTTGTCGAAGAACAAAAATAATAGCATGTTGCTTTGATTTAAGCTAAAGAAATTTCAAGTTCGACATATTCAAATTTTTGAAAATTTCCAAAAAGTTTCCTATTGCTTCGAAAATTATGGCGAATTTTTTCTATGTGAAGTTTTTGCTATTGAATAATAATAAAAAATTATAAATAGAAAAACAAATTTTGCTCAATTTAGAATTTTTTGAAAATCGCCGAAAGACATGTTTTTTTGGATTGAGTCCTATGCACACATTTTAAAAAAAGTTGAATATGTCGAACTTGAAATTTCTTTATCTTGAATCAAAGAAACATGCTATTATTTTGTTTTTTTTCGAGAAAAACAATTTTAGTGATGTTTCAAGCGTTCAAAAATGGTCAATTTTACTTTTTTTTTGAGCGATTTTGATGACTTGCTAAGACTAAAAAATTTGTTTTGAAGAAACAAAATAATAGCATGTTGTTTTGATTCAAGCTGAAGAAATTTCAAGTTCGACATATTTAACATTTTTTAAAATGTGTGCATAGGACTTAATAAAAAAAAAACATCTTTTTGGCCATTTTCAAAAATTCTAAATTAAGCAAAATTTTTTTTTCCATTTATTATTTTTTATTATAATTCACTAGCAAAAACTGTAATAGAAAAAATGCGCCATAATTTTCGAAGCAATATGCAAATTGTTTGCAATTATCCAAAATTTTAATTTTCAAATAAAAAAAAAGAACAGAAGATATTTTAACCGATTTCAAATTATTTTTTTACTTTTTTCGGATGTCAACCCACAACTTTTTTTCCGCTCAGTTCAAACGATTTGACTAATTTGATCATTTTCAATCCACCTAGTGTCTACCCTACCTGGAAAACCTGAAATTATCAGGAATTTTTTTTAAAGTCAAGGCATTTTATGGAGTTTTCTTTTTTTTCTAATTGCAATATATAAAAATAATAAAAAAATTTACAAGAAAGTACAGCATTTCTACAACTCTAATTTTTTGTTAAAGCATGTACTTGTTTGTAATAAAATGTACCAAATGTACCAAAAATGTGCATAACTTTTTATTAATATTTTTTTTACTTCGCTGTAAAAACCTGCAAGGTATTACAGAAAACTACAGGATTTTACATTTTTCTAATTTAGGTGATTGACGTCATAAAAACACTTTTAATTTTACGTAAATAATTGTTGGAACTAACAAATCTTTACAGAAAATACAAGATTTCACGAAAGTTGAAATATTGGAAAAATGGAATAAAAATGATATTATAAATACTCGTAGTTTATTGTAGAAATGTACAACCCTTGGGGACAAATTTTTACAAGAAAGAACTTTTTTCTATTATTCTGACGAATTTTGTACTTTTTTAGTATTTTATTCTATATTGTTGTATTTTATTGGAGTTTTAATTTCCTACAAGAATTTACGAAAAAAGTAGAACGACAAGCATTTATAACTACAAGAATCTGCAGGAATTTACAAGTTTTGCAGCCAAAAAGTTGTTCCTTTTCGACCTAGAATGACAAATATTTAGAATATTGCAATGAGATAATTTTAAATTATGACGTGTATACTGTACATGATAGCTATTGAAGAAAAAGCTTCTATGTTTAAACTTGAAAGGAATGTTGGAATAATACAAGACGATAATGAATAATCATTGTTTTAAACAACAAAAAACCTTACGTTTGAAGTTTTTTTTTCCTTTAAACATTAAGAGTAGGTGGCAGAAGTAGGTCTGTAAATGACTTATCAAATATAGCAATCGATTGGACACTATATATGTCATTTAAAATTATGTCTTTGGAATGTTCTCAATATTTGTCATCGTAGGTCGTAAAAGAACAACTTTTTGACTGCAAATAAAAATTGTAAAATTGAGAAAGAATTGGTCAAATTAAAGTTAAAAATGTTAAAAATTTTGCAGTTTAACGGCTTTTAATGAACAATTTTCCAATTGAAAAGTGTTAAAAGCTTGATTTTATACGCGTAAATTATTGAGCGTTTGATTTAAAAAACTTTTAAGCTTTAATTTTAAAAGTTTAAAATTCAAAAGTATTCCATTTTGAGTGTTTTAATTTGCAGTTATGTTTTTATAACTTCAAATGAAAACATTTGTATCTCCAAATGACCATGATCAATTGAGCCGTCCAAAGTAAAAAGATAAATAAGTGACATTGTCGCTCAGGTCGACTTTTTTATTTCTAGGTTTAAGAGAATAACCCTAAACCGTAAAGTTACTTACGTATCTTTTTACCTTGGATGGCAGAATTCTTTCTCAATTATTCAATTCTCATTTGCAGTCAAACAGTTTTTTTTTCGTCCTAGTAGGATGACAAATATTGAGAACATGGCAAAGGCATAATTTTAAATGACATATATGGTTTCCAATTGATTGCTATATATTTGAAGGGAAAAAAACTTCAAACCTAAGGTTTTTTGTTGTTTAATAACGATTATTCATTATTTTCGTTTAATATTTTACCATTCCTTTAAAGTTTAAAAATAGAAGCTTTTTCGTTAACAGCGATCATGTAAACATCTTAATTTAAAATTATCTCATTGCAACATTCTAAATATTTATCTCCCTAGGTTGAAAAAGGATAACATTTCGCTGCAAAACCTGGAAATTCCTGTAGATTCTTGTAGTAAGAAATTCTTGCCGGAAGATAAAACAACACCAAAATAAAACATATGTACAATAAAATACAAAAAGTACAAAATTCGTCTCAATAATAGAAAAAAGTTGTACTTTCCTGTAATTTTGGTTGTAATTTATTGTATTTATTTCTAGATTCCTGTAAAAATGGTTTCAGTTTTTTGTTCTTTTTTGTGAAAATTTTTCCACCAGGGAAATTAATCTTTCTTAGTTGAAAATTCATATTTTTGCTTGAAAATTCAACAGGTTGCAAGTTTTCTTCTCTCTTGAGTGAAAAATCTTTATTAGTTGAAAATTCAACTCATGTTGAAAAGTCGTCTGTTTTGGCTGAGTTCAACTGTTTTTGATTAAAAATAAAAATATTTTTTTCGTTAAAATATCAACTACTACATTTTTTGTTCAGAATTCATATTTTTTGGAATGAAAATTTAATTATTTGGTTGAAAGTTAAATTCTTGTTAAAAAACTAATTTTTTGGTTGAAGATTCATTATTTTAATTGAAAATTGATGCCTTTGGTTGAAAAATGCGCTATTTAGTTGAGAATTCCTTTTTTATTTCGCTTAAAAATTATTTTTTTTTCTGAAAATTTAACTATTCCAGTTGAAACTTGAACTATTTCGTGGAAATATTTTTTTTTTCTTTTCGGTTGAAAAATAATTTTTTTAAACTGAAAATGTAAATATTCCAGTTGAATATTTTATCATTTTAGTTAAAAATGTATCTATTAGGTTAAGCATTAGTTTTTTAAGTGAAAATGTAACTATTCAATTTTTGGTTGAGAATTTACATTTTTAGTTGAAAATTCATGTATTTTGTTGAAAATTCATCTTCCATGGTAGAAATTAATCTTTTTGATTGAAAATTCAACTATTCCAGATGAAGATTCATCATTTTAGTTGAAAATTCATCACTTTGGTTCAAATTTTTTTTTTAAACTTAATTTTTTGAACTGAAAATGTATCTATTCCATTTTTGTTTGAAAACTGATCTTTTTTAGTTAAAAATTCAACTATTTGGTTAAAAATTGATCTTTTTTAGTGGAGAATTCAAATATTTGGTTGAGAATTCATGTATTTTGTTAAACATTCACCTATTTATTTAAAAATTCATCTATCTCGTTGAAAATAAAATTTGAGTCACACGAGAATTTTTTCACACATATGGGTTATATACAATTTCGATGTCTTCATTGGCTGGGTAGATTTATTTATCTTCACAGTTTTTATTTGTTATAAGAAATTTCTTTGGTTAATTAGTTTTATTATTCTAATTGTTAAATAATTTTTAGATAAAAATTTTAATTTCTTTGGTATTACCGAATAATTATTTATTAATTAGTGAAGATCCCAGCTCACAGTTACTATCGCCATTAAAAGCTTTTTAAGAATTGTGAAAGATTAAAAAAAAAGTTTTTCAACATTCTTAGGAAAATTAAAAAATTTTGATTTAAAAAAATTAATTTCAAGAAAATATTTTTAAAAATTTGCAAAATTGTCAAAAAAGAATCTGGAAGATTTTCAGGCAATTTTTTTAATTTGAAGATAAATTTTTATGTAGAAATAACAATTGAACAGTAATTCAATTAATAATTAATATGTATTTGAAACTACTTCTTCCACGAAGAACTTTAGGTTATGTTCGTGTTTTTTTGTGGAAAATTGTAATTTACGAAAAAAATTCAAAGGTTTGATTGTCTTTGCAAAAATATTATATATTAATTCTGAAATTGAGATATCAATTTTTATGATTTATACAAAATATTTTATGTTATTTCTTTTTTATTATTTTAAATAAAAGATATCTATGAAATAGAATTTATATTTTTATTTAAAAATTGCGTGATACGAAATTACAATCATTACAATTAGTCATAAAACTACAGTTATTTCTACTTTTTAAATCATATCTGGTACATAAAATGAGACCTTCAGTTTGGAAAACTGATATCATGTACGTGTAAAAAAATTAATATATTGTTAGATTAATAATAAATTTTTTTAAGGTATAAGGAATATCTTTAAAAAATTAGATTAATATAATTAAAAGCCAAAATATGCTTATTGAAGAAAAAATATCGTGCATATTTATAAAAAAATATTTTTTTCGTTTAACTACAGAGATAAAAAATTAATAGAATTTTTTTAAAAATCGTACCCTTGTGTAGATGCAGTCACAATTGCCACTTTTCCTTCTAATCGTCTACATAATCCAGATGTATTTCCGGAAAAGGTTCTTATCATTTGGTCTGCTGCTGCTCGCATCATTATAGGCAGAGTTTAAATTTTTCTTTTCGACTTCTACAATCTACGGTCTACACTTCAGAATCACAATTTCCACTGTACAGTGTTTGCACTTTGAACGAAAAACAGCTGATTGTCAGTCATTCCTTTCAAAATTCCACTCAGGATAGCCAACGATATTTTATAAATCTCTACTTTAGAAATTACCAAAGATCCTTGATATTACTCAAAAATATAAAGAAAATTTAAACAATTTGCTTTAGAGTTTTAGATAAACAGATTGAATAAATAAATTAAAGAAAAATAAGTGAAGCAAACTCTGTATCAAATATTTTATTCCTTTTTTATTAAAGTGGAAAATAGGACTTGTAGATTTAGGTTGGCGAACATGAACGCGCGAGTATTTTAAAAAGGAGAAACTCGGGGCCGTCCTTAAATTACGTAAACTTGTTTGCTTGAGGGGATAGGTCAACGATTTTTCTATGCTCTAGAGGGGGGTAGTGTGTTGAAAACTATTTCTTACGTAAAATATTTTAACGCCTGCCAATCATTTAAAACCAAAGGTTAAACAATTTGAAAGAAAATTCAACTATTTGGTGGAAAGGTGAACTGCTTTGTTAAAAATTCATTTTTTTAGTTGAAGATTCCTCATTTTAGTTAAAAATCCATTTCTTTGTTCGAAAATTTGACTAGTTTCTTCAAAATTGGTTTTATTTTGGGGTATTTATTTTATTTTTGGTAGAAAATTTATTTTTTTTTAGTTAAGAGTTCAACTGTTTGGTTCAAAAGTCGTCTGTTTTATTAGAGAATTAATCCTCTTAGTTTGAAATTCAACTATTTGGTTGAAAATGTATGTATTTTGTTGAAAATTCTTCTTTTTTGGTAGAAATTTAATCTTTTCGGTGAAAAATAGAAATTTTTGATATAAAAATAATCTATTTTAGTTGAGGATTCAGCTGTCTTGTTGCACATTCGTCTTTTTTTAATTGAATTCAATTGTTCTAAATTGAAAATTTAAATTTTTTTAGTTGAGATATCAACTATTACATTTTTGTGTGGAAAATTCATCTATTTGGTTCAAAATTTGTTTACTTTCAATGTAATTTTTTAAATGATTTAAACCAAAAATACGTGTCCTAGCGTAAAGTGGTTCTTAACAACTTTTGTCTATTCATTTTTTTTCATAGCAAATTTCTCGCTCTTAATTCTAATTATGTTATAGCAAAAATTAGTAGACATCGCAAAGATAGTGTAAATTAATATTTTTTCTAAAATTTTAGGTAACATTCGAAATAATCAAAATTTTGTAATGTTCCTATGCTCATTTTAAAGCTATTTTTCCACAGTATCGCAACAGCTTATGGGCATAAATCTAAAAAAAAATCCTAGTACAGTGCAAGAACTTAAAGTTGAAACAAAAAAGATGGAAAAATTTCAATATTCTTTGCGGTAAGAACAATATTTTTGTAAATATATGAAACACATAACCATAGAGTTCCTATAAAAGTCCCTCAAAATATATTTTTATTTAATATTTATTCTGATTTGCTTACAGATAAACTGTTTTCAAACTTTTCCAAGTTTTTTGTTACAACTGTAAGTTATTGCACTGTGATAGGAATTTTTTTTAGAATTATGCTCATAAGCTGTTGCGATACTGTGGCAAAAAAGCTTTAAAATAAGCCTAAGAACATTAAAAAATGTTGATTATTTCGGATATTACCTGCAATTTAAGAAAGCATTGAAATTTACTCTATTTTTGCAACATATACTTAAAAAATAGACAAATAGGCTTCATCCTGGGCTCATTTTATACAGAATTTTGAGAGCATTCAACCCTTTAGAGAGAAAATTTTTTAACTCTGACATAATCAAAATTAAGAGAATTTAATCAATCATAAAAAAAGAGGTGAACGCAAAATTCTGACCGGTAGTGTACCTTGTGTCGTTCTTCCAAAAATTTAATTTTTTATTTTTAATGTTATTTTTACGATTAAAAAATGATTAATAGCAAATTTGTAGATAATTTCTGGGTGAACAACTTCTGTCTATTCATTTTTTTCGTATCTTGTGTCGTTTTTTAAAATATTTAATTTTGTTCTTTCTAATGTTATTTTATTCGATTAAACCAAAAACTGCGCGTCCTATCAAAAATGATAAATAAGATATTTGTAGATCTTTTTTGGATGAACAATTTTTGTCCATTCATTTTTTTTTCATATCTTGCATACTTTGTATATTTTGTTATCCGGTATATAGACGACAACGAGGACAGACAGGCAGACACCATCGTAAAACCTGTTTTTTCGGATTCAGGGGGTCTGGAAACATAGTTTTCACACAAAACATATACCTTCTCATTATGATGAGAATGTAAAAATACTCTCAGTTATATCAAATTCACCGTTTTATTTCAATAAATATATTGACTTATTGCAGATTTGTATAAAACTGCTAACATTTATTTTACAAATTCACCTCTTGACGGGTATAGTATTAAAAATATCTATTATTCGATATACATTTGATAGAAAAACAAAAGAAATAATTTAAAAATTATCAACTGTACATTCAAGTCTTATTTGGTCAGTACAACAATCCAAGTAAAGTGCAAATACAAATATGATGAGCTTGAAAGAGTACCTATAGTTAATTCTGGTATCATATTTTGATTTACGTACTCATTCTTTAAATATTATATACAGAATTTTATTACAAAAAATTTAAGATATTTGTAAAGGCGAGTTTGGACATGTAAAGAATTTTCAAATTCTTTAGAATTACACCATTTATAGAAATTGAAGTCTGTCATTGCTGTGCAATAAATTAATCAGCTTACTGTTATTTTATAAACTAAAAAACAAATCATAGGTACTATAATAATAATAGTACACACTATAATTACATATATTCGTGATGTTAATAAAAGAACATTTTCATCCCAAGCCCCGTAAATTAAAACCCTCAATAATTATATTCATACAAGCGAAAATTGGGTCTGAAATGCAGAGGAAGTATAGGGAAATATTTGTCAAAAAGTGAATTGGATTCGTAATATATAATGGCAAGATTACTGAATTGACTTTGTGCTTGAGAAGCAGTATCTTCTGGATCTTTGAAATCATGATAATTTATATACTAGACAAATATTCTAGTCCAGAATGAAATGTAATTTAAAAATTATCTTCTAAAAGACTAAATGTCGATTAATCTTTCCCAGGCTTTTAAGTCTCCTAAAATAAAATGCTTGAACTTTCCTTCCAGTACTTCTTCAAAATCCCGAGTTCTTTCAACTTGATTACTTCCTCTCATAAACGATTCTACTCACTCCTGCGCAGGTTCATTTGTACTAAATATCTTCGATTTTCGCTGCTAAATCATTGGTGTAGTCCTAAAAGAAAAAGTGGCCTGGCGGTATTTTCCATAAACTACGTTACCAATCCAACTATTATATTTTTGGTTCGGAATTCATCTCGTTTGGTTAAAAATTCTATTATTTGGTTGAAAATTTTATTAATTTTTTTTAAAATACAACTATATTGTTAAAAACTCATCTTTTTTTTTTAATCAAAAATTCAACACTTTGATAAAAATTCATTCTTTTAGTTGAAGATTCATCTCTTTGGTTGGAAATTGAACTATTTTGATGAAAATTCGTTTCATGTTTGGTTAAAAATAAATTTTTGTAACTGACAATTGAACTATTCCATTTTTGGTTAAAAATTTATCTTTTTCAGTTAAAAATTTAACTGTTTGGTTAAAAAGTTATCTTTTTTGATTGAAAGTTCAACTTTTTGGTTGAAAATTCGTCTTTCTTGGTAGAAATTTAATTTTATTCGTTGAAAATTTATCCTTTTTGGTTAAAAATGCAATTGTTAGATTGAAATATCAATTGTTATATGCTTCGTTGAGAATTCATTTTTTTTTAATAGTCTATTATTTGACTTAAAGTTGAACTACTTTGTAAAAAATATATATTTTTTTGTATGGATTCACAATTACAGTTAAAAATTCAACTTTTTGCTTTTAAATGAATTTTGATGTTAAAAATTCTACTGATTTGTAGAACATTCATCTTATTATCTTGAAAATTGAACAATTTGGTAGAAAATTAAACTATGAGGTTGAAAATTAAACTTTTTGGTTGAAAAATCATATTTTTAGGTTGAAAATTCAACTTTATTGTAGATAATTCGTCTTTTTGACTTTAAAATTAAATACTTTTGTTGAAAACTCATGTTTTTTGGTAGGACATTAATCTTCTTGGTCGGAAATTCATTTTTTTGTTGAAAATTTAACAATTTTGTGGAGAATTCCTTTTTTTTTTATCTGAAAATTTAACTATTCCATGTCTGGATATTTTGTATATTGTTTATATTATACATTCTGTATATTGGATAAGTTATAAATGCGTCTATTTGATAGAACATTAATCTTCTTGATAGTTTTGGTTGAAAATTTAACAATTTTGTTGAAATTTTTTTTTTTGTCCAAAGTTATTTTTTTATCAGAGTTTTTTTCTGAAAATGTAACTATTTCCTTTTTGGTTTAAACATCCTGTATATTGTTTCAGTTAAAAATTCAACTATTTGTTAGAAAATTCATGTATCTTGTGAAACAGCTATCTTTTTGGGTAGAAAAGTAATCTTGTTTGTTGAAAATTCAACTTTTTAGTTGAAAATTCAACTGTTTAGTAGCAAATTCAACTTTTTGGTAGAAAATTCATATATTTGGTTAAAAAGTCGTCTTTTTTCGTTTTCTAAAACATTCGACTGCCTTTTAAAAAATGTGTCTTTTTGTCTTAAAAATTAAAATATTTGGTTAGATCTTTAACCATTTTATGGAAAACTCGTCTCTTTTACTGGAAAGTTCATCTGCTACTTGTTTATGCAAATGTTTGGATGAAAATTATTATTTTTTTAATTAGTTTTTTCGTGTTGAAAATTCAACTACTTCGTTAAAAATCCAATATATTTCGGCTTGAAATCTTAGGAATTTAAAGTTTTTCGTATTGAATTCAATATGTTATCTACATTAAGGTGTCATTCTACTATCTCACTTTTGAAAAATCGATTTTTTTTTCTTTAAAATTTTCGATAGGTTATATATTCAGAAATATCTTATCAAAGTTTCACACAGAAATTCGGAGTCTTTCTATACTTTTGAGAGTTTGGAGCAAAAGCGCGTAGAGAGCTGAGTGCTTGTAAACATCGTAGCGTTGTTTCATTTTGTGCAGTTTCGTTTAGTGAAAATGTTAGATATAAAGTGAAAGAGATTATCAAATCAGGAGGATTCATTCAAAAAAGCAGAAGGAATATTATATGGAGCAGGGGTCGCTGATTACGGGTAAGTAACTTTTTCTTACAATTTTTATGTTCCGAAAACTTTAAACGCGTTTTTCTCAAAACAACGTTTTTGTGCTCTTGGCGCACGATTTCTCAATAAGTTTTCAAACGATTACTTTCAAATTTTCTACGTTTATTCTAAATATAAATATCTACAGAGTGACGAAGCGGTTTTCAAAATTTTCAATTTTATCATAGTTAAATTAACAAAAAAGAGCAAAAAAACACGATTTTTGTACATTTTTTGTTTAAACTGCCGCCATTTTGTTATTTTGCAAAATAAAAAAAATCCGCTTCGTCACTTCAGAGTTATGGTCATACTAATAAAGAAAATTTCTGATTTGTTTCAGATGATGCTGACTGGAGATATCGTGCGCGCAGTGGACATGCCGTTTTTTGAGACACTTTGTTTATTGTTAAATAATACCTAAACTAAATGATAATTTTATGTAAAAAGGTTGTTTTTGTAAACATTGAGACAGCATAATAAACGCTGAAAATTTTATTCAATTATATAAAGTAGTTGTTGAGAAAAAAATTCTGGAAAATCACCTTTTTTTTTGCCGAGATAGTAGAATGACCCCTTAATTTTATTTAAAAGATTTTAAAAACGTAGAATCCGTCTTTAGCCAACGGCTACGTTACTTTCGGGGAAGGGGGGCGGGGGCACAAAATCCCAAAATTAGTAACGTAGTTCATGGATGGCCCATAACTGGAAAAAATGTCCGTGTGACAAGAAAGTGGCTTGGCGTCGCCAGTGCAGGACGAGCCAGGCCTTGACTACACCACTGTGCTAAATAAATAAATCGTTCTAAGATTTCATATCCTTCAAGTAGCTTCCGCACCAACTTCTCCATTTGAAGCACTTACATCCACATCATACCTTGAAAAGAAAAAAACAAAAAATAAAAATAATGAACGTGAAAAATGCGTTGCGTAGCATAGAGAAGAGTCCGTATCTGGGTCTCGTACCATTCCGTGTATTTCTCTTCAGTCGAGAATTATTGTCATTTTTCTTGCTCTCCACATAGTATTTAAAAAGACCATCTCTTGGAGAAGTGAATCCAAGACTGGACATCTGAAACAGCCAATGATAGGTCGCATACCAGGTAAGAATCGCTGCGACTCCTCCGAGGAATTTCTCTGCCATATTGTGATAATAGAGTATCGTCGCGACAAGCATAACGTCCCACAGTAATTGCTGCAGAGTCATCGTGACGAAAAGACCTCTCAAATAAGGCGTGAGTACCTTGTGGGCCTTCTTCAAGAAGTCCAAGTCCTCGTCGCACAAATTTCGAAGGAACCCGGTGCTGCTCTCATTTGGAAGAGATCTCACGTGTTCCTCGTGTATCATCGTGTCTTTTATGCCCTCCCAGCCTATCAAAGTTTTACCCTCCTCCGCGAGGATAAGGCTTGAGTAAATTATGATAAAAGCGTGTCCGGATATGTCTAAGCCACTCCAAAATTTACCTGCCTGCAGGCATTTTGCTTTTTCTTGATGAAGCGGGTCCTTCGTGTTGTAACAACGACCAAAATTCGTTTCTATGTAATGAAAGAAGTTCATCCATGCTATCCAAGCACATGTGGCGAAAAGTAGACGCACCAGGTGTTTTAGTAAAATTGTCCTTCGACCGCATCCGATTGTGTGGGCTGTTAGTACCACCCAGGGTATCATTGTGGTCAGCAGCCATCCCCAGGCCCATTTTATGAAGTAGCGATTGAGAGCGTTGTCTGACCTGCAAAAATTAAAAAAAATTGATTAATTAAATTTTATGATGTAGATTAAACCGTCGTTCAAACTTAATTTAAATTTGCAATGGATTCAATTTAAACGAAATGAATCGTTCGAGATTGAACAATCAGTTTAAATTGGTTCAATTCAACATTTCGAGATTTAAGATTCTAAATTAAAATTAAGGAAATTAAATTCAGAACAAATTAAACTACACAATTCGTGGAAATAAAAAAGAAAACACAAATCTAAAGATCAAATTTGAACAATAATCTCTTGGATGTCTCCATTCAAATTAAAAAATAAAAAAAGAAGAGAAAAGAAAATGAAAGAATAAATCAAAATTTAAATTCCTCTTTAACTTTTAACCTTCACATTAAACTATGAAATTATTAGAAATAAAAAAATCAAGAATTTAATGACAAAATTTAGACAATATTCTCTTAAATTTGTGCATGCAAATTTAAAACAAAAACTAAAAAAACCAAGAATCTACAGATGAAATTTTTATAAAATATCTCAAAATTTAAATTCCTCTTTAACGTCCAACATTCAAATTTGACTACGTATTTCTTGGAAATTAAAAAAAACGAAGAATCCATCGATCAAATTTTGGACAGAATTCTCTTAAATATCTTCATTCAAATTTAAAAAAGAAAACAAAAATAAAAAAATAAAAAAAAGAGGAAAGAATAACTCAAAATTTAAATTCCTCTTTAACGTCCAACATTTAAACTTAACTACGCAATTCTTGGAAATTAAATAAACCAAGAATCTAATGATCAAATTAAGACAATACGCTCAAATACCTCCATTCAAATTAAAAAAGAGGGGAAAAAAAGAAAGAACTCAACATTTTAATTTCTCTTTAACGTCCAACATTCAAATTTGACTACGAAATTCTTGGAAATTAAAAAAGGAACTAGGATTCTAACGACTAAATTTAGACAACACTCTTAAATGTCTGCATTTAAATGTTTAAAAAAAAAACAAAAATAAGAAAAATAGGGAACAAAAAGCAAGAATAAATAAAAATTCCTTTATAACGTCCAACATTCAAATTTAACTACGAAATTCTTCGAAATTACAAAAACAAAAAACACGAATTTTACGATCAAATTTAGATAAAACACTTTTAAATGTCTCTATTAAAACGAAAAAAATATGAAAGTAAATTTAATTAAATTTAGTTTATTTAAACTAAGTTAAATTTGAACATTAAACGTTAAAGAGGAATTAAAATTTTGATTCATTCTTTCCTTTTTTTTAATTAATTTTTTTGTTAAAACAGATACATTTAAGACAGCATTATCCAAATCTGATAGTTAAATTCTTTGTTTTTTGAATTTCCAAGAATTTCGTATTTAAGTTTCCAGTTCAACGTTTAAAGAAAGATATAAAAAAGATTTCGTGTCCATTCGGTGCCGTTAAAATATTACGTCATAATATCTGTAAAAGTATTTTGGTCGAGGGTCAGATTAGGGTTGTTAAAAAATTATGTCATTTTCACAGGAAGACGGAGGACGAAAATTTGATTAAATTAAATTAAATAAAGGAGAAAAATACAGGGGATAATTCTGCTATTAATAATTACAAGTATCCAAAATTATTTTTTATTTGTAGGTTTTATAATTTATTACTATTCATATACAGGTGGTTTTGTTTATTCAAAATGTTGGAAAGTTACAATTGTAAGTAAACAAATTTAACAGCCTCTTACTTTAAAAATGTCAAAATAAAAATACTCTGAGATTCGATAGTTTAAATACTTGTAAAAATTATTAAATCTGAGACTGTTATAATACAAAATATTTAAACTTATAAAGCGTATGGATAAAAAAGCTTTCAAATTTAAACGTATTTAAATCTGAAAATATTAGAACTTTAATGAAAGTTCAAACTTGTAGACTTAAGAGTTTGAATTAGTCCTTGAAATAAAAATTTTATGTTTCGAAAGTTCGACAAAATACATATACATTTTCCCAACTTGTAATCCCACAATTTTAAAGTCAAAAAGCAGGTCAATATGAAAAACATACAGATTTAAGCTGTTCAAAATTTCAAGTAGGAAAATTTGTATTTTGTTTATTCTCAGGGTTGATACCGGTCACGGAATTCCAGAAAGTCATCAATTTAAAACTGGTCAGGAAATGTCAGGGAAAACCTGACAGAGTCAGGAAAATTTTGGATAAACTGAAGTTAAAGTTAATTTTATTATTTTGTTAAAAACTTAATTTTGTTAAAAGGGCATTCTTTTTGGTTGAAAATGCATCTATTTGGGTAGAAATTCCATCTTTTTGCGTTAAAAAGCACAACTGTTTGGTTGAAAATGAATCTGTTTTGTTTGAGCATTCACCTATTTTGTTGAAAATTCGTTTTTTTTTAATTCAACTGTTTTTGTTTTAAAATGAAAATTGTTTTTTAATGAAATATCAACTATTACATTTCTCGTTCAGAATTAACCTTTTTTTGGTTGAAAATTCAACCACTTGGTTAAAACTGAAACTACTTTGTTAAAAATTCATTTTTTTATTATCATGGTTTATCATTTTAGTTGAGAAGTTCTTTCTTTTTCAAAATTTAACTATCTTGTTGAGAATAATTTTTTTTTCAAAATTCGTTTTTGTGGTAGAATATTACGCTTCTTGGCGAATAATTCAGTTTTTAAGTTGAAAATTCATTTCGTTGTTTGCAAATTTAACTGCTATTTGGTAGAAATTTTTTTTATTTGGATGAAATTTTTTTCTGCAAAATTTAACTATTCTATTTACAGTTGAAAATTAAACTATTTTGTTGTAAAATTCGTGTCTTTTTTGTAGAAAAGTAATCTCATTAATTGAAACATCATTTTTGTTGTAAAAATTCATTTCTTTGGTTGAAAATTTAAATATTTAGTTAAAAATTCATTTTTTTGGTTGAAGCTTCATCATTTTAGTTAAAAATTAATTTCTTTGGTTGAAAATGTAACTACTTTGTTGAAATTTTTTTTTTTTCGTAGAAAAGTAATCTCATTAGTTGAAACTTTATCTTTTTGGTTGAAAATCTATTTCTTTGGCTGCATTTTTATTTACTTATAGAAAATTCATATTTTTGGTTAAAAATTCAACAGGGTGGCGATTCATGGGCGATTTCAAATTCCAGGTCATTTCAACGTTTTTCGAGATTTTTCCAGGTCAAGCTTGTTCAATTTTACAGGTCAACTTGAATTAACTTAATTATGATTTCTATACTTTTTTAATTACCACAATAGTTTCAAACTTTTCTCGCCATAAATTAACGCAGTTTAACAACAGGCGGTTGCTCTTTTTATACTTTCTTGAATATTTTAAATCAGTCATAGGTCAATGCCATATATTTACGATGTTACGAAAATCAAGTCACAACTGACTTTAAAACTTTTGCATAATAAAATTCAGAGATTCGAACGAAATGAACGGGTATTTTCTGACTTTTACCAATTATTTCTGCAAATTCAATATAAATTACCTGAAAAATATGCTAAGTATGAAAAATTATTAAAAAATTATTCAGCTACGGAGGCAAAATATCAAAATTCAATGTTTTATGTCGAAAGAAACAAAAAGGAACGTAACCAAAGTTTCCTTACGTTCTTTTCTATATACAATATAATTACCACATAATTTTCACATTATATATTCATAGCATCCTCATCTTTTGATACTTTTTTAGACTGAGCTTAGTTTTTACCCAAATTATTGTAAATTTATCGAAATAATTGGCAAATATCCAAAAATGCCCCTTAATTTCGTTTCGTTATACAAATTTAATAATTTCACTTACAAATAAAAATGTTTTCAAATAGAACTATTCGTGTTGAAAACTCAACTGTTTTGAAGGAAATTCGTCTTTTTGGCTTCGAAATTCAACATTTTGGATGAGGTTTCTTTTTCTTCCAATTTGTTGAAAATTCATATTTTTTGGTTTAATTCAACCGTTTTTGATTGAAAATAAAAATAGTATTTGCTGAAAATATCAACTATTACATTTTTCGTTGAGAATTTATATTGTTTGGTCGAAAATTCATTTCTTTTATTTGAAACGAAGGGTTAACTACTCAGATATTTGGTGTACACTAGATTGCAAGATTCCATGGGATTACAAAAAAATGAAAAATATTGCATGAGATTGCAAAAGATTCCATAGATTACATGAAAATCATTATAGAATATCATTATATAGAACACAATTATAGGATAATCAGCATTGGAATAAATATACAAAAATATTGAAGGATTTAATGTAAAAAGTAGAGAAACTACGAAGGAAAATTTTATTTTAGACCCATCATAATCTCATATGAAAGTACACAAAAATAGCGATTCTGCATTAATAAACTTTACACAGCAAAAATGTACGAATTCCCTTGATATCTTTAAAATCGCTTTATAAAATTTAATTTATTCCGTATAGTATGAATCATTCGATATCCCTTGAATATAAATTGAATTAAACTTAATTATTAAAATTCTCTAGAAAAAACGTTAAAATCTTGTGAAATTCCTTGAAATACCTTAAAATCTCTTGAAATTTGTGGTACCGCTAAAAATCACTTGAAATTCGATGAAATTTAATTTATTTTCCAAAGTTCTCCAGAAATCCCTTGAAAACTTTGGAAATACTACAAAATTCATTGAAATTCCTTGGAATTTTTTGTACATCATAAAATCATTTAGAATTCCTTAAAATCCCTTAAAATCGTTGGAAAATGCAAAAATCCATTTCAAAAAGTGTAAATCATTTGAAATCTCTGGTATATAATAAAACTTATTTATTAAATTTCTCTAAAAAAAAAACTTTAATTACCTAGATATCTTCGATATCCCTTGAAATCTTTGGAAATCCTACAAAATACTTTTAAATCCCTTGAAATTTTTAGAAAACGTAAAAATCCTCTAAAATCTCTTGAAAACCGATATCTTTTAAAATTAGTTGAAATATTTAGAAATCTCATAAAATCCTTTAAAAAGCCTTGAAACACATGGAACTCCCTCAACATTTGTTGAAATCCTTTGGAATCTCTTAAAACCTTCTGATATGTTTGGAAATCTTTGAAATTTGGTTTAAGTTTTATGAAATCTGACGAAACCGCTTAAAATCAATGGAAATTCTCTGGAATTCAAATTAAATTAAACTTATTCATTAAAGTTTTCTCAAAAAACCGCTGAAATCCCTATAAATCTTTGCAATCCTAATCATGTGAAGTACTTTAAAATCCCTTGAAATTTTTAAAATCGCTACGAATCCCTTCAAATTTAATTTAATTTCCCAGGATCATTAGAAACAGCTATAAATATTTGGAAATCCTACAAAATTCTACGAAATCCCATTAAATTGTTTAATTCTCTTGAAATTCTTTGAAATTTCCTAAAATGCCCGGAAATCTTCAAAATCCTCTGAACTCCCTCGAAATGTTACGAAATGGCTGAAATCCTTTGGAATCCATGGAAATTCTCAGGAATCCCTTGAAATTCCTTAACATTTTTCAAAATTCTATGTTAAATAAATAAATCACTCGTTTGTACTTTCTCTATTTTTTGTACCCACTCTTTCAACGTTTACACATTCTTGATTTCTACACTGATTTTCTATCATAATTTTTCTAGAATCGCGAAAAAATTAAAAGAAATTCATTATAGACCTATACTAAAGTTCCTATAACATTTTTCGTAAGGGGGGGGGGATTACAAGGTATTGTAAAAGATTGCATGGGATTGCAAAGGATTGCATGAGATTGCACAAGATTGCAGAGTGAGTGTACACCAGATCTTAGGAATAATTAATCCCTTGATTGAATATTTTTTTTACAGAAACTTCGTCTTGTGGGTTGGAAATTCAACCATTCGGTTAAAAAATATTTTTTGTTGTTGTTAAAGCTTCATCGTTTCAGTTAAAAATTAATTTCTTTGGTTGAAAATTTGTCTTTTTTGGTAAAAGCTTAATCTTTTGGGTTGAAAATTTAACTATTTGGTTAGAACATCATTTTTCTGGTTGAAGCTTCATCATTTTAGTTAAAAATTCAATTCATTGGTTGAAAACTTAACTACATTATTTAAAATTCGTTTTTTTTTGTACAAAAGTAATCTCATTATTTGAAAATACATGTTCTTGGTTAAAAATTCATTTCTTTGCTTGAAAATTTGTCTTTTTTGGTAGAAGCTTCATCATTTGGGTTGAAAATATTTCTTTTTGGTTGACGATTCATCATGTCAGTTAAAAAATCATTTCTCTGGTTGAAAATTTAACTACATTGTTGAAACTTCGTTTTTTTTCTTTGTAGAAAAGTAATCGCATTAGTCGAAATTAAATATTTTTGGTTAAAAATTCATTTCTTTGATAGAAATTTAATTTCTTTTTTTAGAAACTTGATATTTTGGCTTGAAAAATCAACTATTTGGTTAAAAATTTATTTCTTTGCCTGAAAATTTAACAACTTTGTTGAAAATTAATTCTTTTTCTGATAGAAAATTGATTTTTTAACTAAAAATATAATTATTCTATTTTTCCTGGCAAATTTATCTTTTTAGTTTATTTTTTTAAATATTTTTTTGTATCTTTTAGTTTGAAAATTCAATTATTTGGTAGAAAAATTCATATTTTTGGGTTGAAAATTAAACTTTGTTGTTAAAAATGTATCACTTTGGATCAGAAACTCAACTGTTTTGAAGGAAATTCCTAGTTTTTATTTAAAAATTAGTCTGTTCGGTTTAAATCGACTGTTTTTGATTGAAAATGAAAATATTTTTTAGTGGAAATATCAACTACTATTATACTTTTTGTTGAGAATGCATTTTTTAATCTAAGATTTACCACTTTGGTTTAAACTTGAGCTATTTTGTTGAAAATTCCTTTTTTTTTGTTGTTGAAAATTAATGGATTTAACTAAAAATTGTATTCTTATATTTTTTATTTTTATTTTATGTATGCCTCACGTAATTTGTGAATGACTCCTCATAAAACTCTGTATAAATGTTGTCACTAGATAGGTGTTTTTTTAAACCTAAAAGAAAAACTTAGAATGGTCAAGGAAAATATAAAAAATTGATCAGGGAAAACTCAGACGAGTCCAGAAATTTCGAAATTGGGATTTTGTATCAACCATGATTCTGAAAAAGATGAGAAATTCGAACGTTTTGAAATAAAAAAGCAATAGAATTCGGAAGCAGAAAATTTGAAAACTTTTTGAAGGTAAAAAACTACCTCAAAATGTCGAGCATTAAAAGAGAAAGTGGACATTCAGATATTTATTTTTTAATTTTAGGATTAAAATAATAAAGTTTTATGTATCCCATGTTAATAGAAGCATTCATGGAGCGAAAGGAACCCACAGAATGTATAAAATCATGAATTAAAAGCAGACTTTCGAAAGTAAAAATGTTATAAAAATTTGGACACCAACCTGGAGAAATAAGTCCGTGGCACCTTGATGTAGTCTGTCACAATAGACCCGAGGAAAATAGCCGCCAGGTATAAAGCAGCTTTGAGTTTCGTGTCGAAAAGTAAGGACTTTTTACAGACATGGAGAACCGCAGTGACTAAAATGAGACCAACAGAACTCGGTGAGGCTGTTGGTCGGGTTCCTCCTCTCGATTCCTGGGTAGAATTAGGTCGAAAATTTAAAGGCTGTGACCTGCAATTCCCGGAGGAGCTCGACGAGAAGCTCCCAGAGCTTGTATGCAGCGGTCTCCGTTTCCCGGTGATCATCGCAAAAGCGAAAAAGATTCCAGAGATAAAGGTAAAATGCAGGAGGTGCTACGAATTTGTTATTTTCAAAAAACTCGGCTGACACCCAAGTGACACCATAACACGTGGAATCCAACAATCAGCAGGTACAAATGGGTACAAATTCCAGTCAGGAAATCGGGAATCCTGGGTGACTTACAAAAATAGAGTGATTGTCAGTGATTGTTTTGCATTTGATCACCTTCAGCTGATCGATGTTTCTATTTTCAGGGCTCTGGAACCCTATTTTAGGTATTTTAAGGTGTGACGTCCACTGGCAAGATGGCCGTACGCTGGGGGCCACGCAATATTTTTTTAATAAATTGGAAAAATATTATTTTTGACAATAATTGTATTTGAATATTATTTTTTATTTTTCGGAAGCTATTAAGTTACATAATGAAATCGATAATTTGCATTATTATGATTTTATTATTCAATTAAATAGCTTTTGAAAAATAAAAATATCAAAATGCACTTTGGTGAAATTTTTTTTTTATGTAATTAAACAAATTAAGTTTCGTTCTATGAAATTGGTATTATTGTTTGGCCCACGACGTTCAAATATCTTGGATTTCCTCCACCCAACCTGAAATACTTACTAAGAATTCAAATTGGATACAAGAAAAATTGCTTCTTTTATGCAGATTAATAATGAAATAATTTAGTTTATTAATAAAACAAATAAAAAAGTGTCATACATTCAGAATATAAAAAGAAAAAAATTTCAAGTACTGGTGAGTTCTTCTTGCGTGTAGTTCTGAATTTTTTTACGAAAGATATTACATCTTAAAGGAAAGTCCAGCAGAAATTTCATTTATTCAAGTAAAAGTATTGCATTTTTAACCAAGTAGTTAATTTTTCAATTAAAAAAATGGTTTTTCAAACAAGAAGATTCATGTATTAATTTTAGATTTAAGAGATTTAGGTTTAAAAAAAAATTAACTTTCAACGAAAAAAACGAAATTTCAAAAAATAGTTCAGTTTTGAAAAAAAAATGCAATGGTTGAACTTTTAGTTGCAAAATTAAATTTTCAACAAAAAAAAACGAATTAAAAGAAAATAGGTAAATTTTCAACAAAATAAATTAATCTCTACCAAATAGAGGATTTTTCAACCAAGATTAATGAATACATTTTTAGTTACAGAAATTAATTTCCGAACCAAAAAACGAATTTCCAACCGAATAGTTTAATTTTCAACCAAATAGTTGTTTTTTACACTAGAAAAAAAACGCAACAAAAAAAATGAATTTTTCGACCAAGAAAATTAATTTTCTATCCAAAATGACCAATTTCCAACAAAGTACGTAATAATTACGTTTTTAGCTCAAAAAAATTCATTTTCAACCTAAAGAAACGAATTTTCAACAAAATAGTTGAATTTTCAAACAAAGAAATGAATTTTCTACCTGATAATTTTTTATACAAAATACATGAATTTTTAATTAAAAAAGATAAATTTTCCATAAAAAATGAAACAGGTAGTTAAACTTTCAGATAACAAAATTATGAATTTGCAACCAAAAAAAAAGACTTTTTAACCAAGAAAATTAATTTTCCACCAAAAAAGACGAATTTTGAATAAAATACATGACTTTTTCAACAAATAGTTCAATTTTTGACTCAAAAAGATACATTTTCAACCAATAATAGAATAGTTAATTTTTTAATTAAAGAAATTAATTCGAAACCAAACAAAAAAAAATGGATTTTCAACAAAATTGTTAAATTTTCAAGCTAAGAAATGAATTTTTAATCAAAAAGATAAATTTTTAACCAAGGAGATTGATTGTTTTTACCAAAAAAGACATATTTTTTATAAAATACATGAATTTTCAAACAAGTATTTCAATTTTTATCTGCAAATGATCATTTTTCCATCAAAAATTGAATAGATGAATTCCTAACAAATAGGTAAATTGTCAACCGCAATAAGAAGAATCTTCAGCCAATAAAATGAATTTTTAACAAAGTATTGCAACTTTTAGCCAAGTAGTTGAATTTTCAATCATAAAACATGAATTATTAACCGAGAAGATTTATTTTTCATCAAAAAACATGAATTTTCAATTAGATACATGAATTTTCAACTAAATACTTGAATTTATAAATAAAAAAAAAATTTTGAACTGGAAATGAAATAGCTAGTTAAATTTTCAGATACAAAAATAAACTTTGAAGCATAGAAATGAATTTTCAATTAAACAGATGAATTTTTAACCAGCAAGAAGATTAATTTTCCACACAAAAAATGGATTTTCAATCCAATACATGACTTTTCAAACAAATAGTTGAATTTTTAAGTAAAAAAGATACAATTTCAACTAAAAGTGAAATAATTAAATTTCCAGTTAAAGAAATACTTGAATTTTCAACTAAAAATTGTCATTTCACAACCAAAAATGGAATAGTTAAATTTTAACGAAATTGGTAAGTTTGTATATAATGAGAAGAATCTTTAAACAATAAAATGAATTTTTTTGGGAACTTGTACCTCATATATTTGCTTGTACTGTCAAACGTTCTTTCAGTAGACAAGAATGTTATGTTTATGAAACTCAGAGTTACGCAAAAAAAACTGACTAGTACTTGAAATATCCATTTTCTTTTCAAATTAAAAAATAGTATTATTAATTTGTATAAATAAACAATTTTTCTGTTATCTAATTTGAATTTTCGCGGAACTAGCTAGGACTACCATCGGCCGGTAAACTCCCCTATTTTTAAATGAAATCCTTTTTCGGATTAACAATTAATAATAAATAAAATCAAAAGCTTCTCATAAATTTAAGAAAATCCATTAAATATTCATTTAACCTCAAGAGTTTCATCTTCAATTGATAAAACCGTTTTAGAATTTCAAAAATTTTGAACATTTTTAAATTTTAGGTTATTGACATTGTTGCGGTGCACATGCGCAGTTCCCAGATACATGAGGATTTTCCTTTAGAAAGTTGTCCATCCTGCGCTGCTTGATTAGTGTTAGTGCGGTGTTTCGGAAAACATCACGCGAATTTAGAGGTTTGTATCAAAATAAAAATTTGTTTGTTAAATATTTATAAATCGAGACTTATCGGCTTGAAGTTAAAGTGAGAGGAGAAACTGTTGCCAAGAATCTCTGCTTTTTAGCATTCAATTTCTCCAACCGAAGAGTTCCGGAAGCAAAATGAGTCGTCGAAAACGAACGAAGGTATGTACACTTTTATCCCATTTTTGAAATATTTTTTGATGTTTTTCTTCTTCTTCTGATTTTTGACTCTGTGAAACTCATTTCTGCACTCTTTTTTCATTTTGAGCGCCTATGAATTCATGAATTCGTACAGTTTCGATGCTTTTTTCCGAGTTGTTTACGATTCGAAGAGGTTATGTTTTGACCTCGTTCATGTGTTTTTCTACTTTAAATATTCAGATGCAAATTCTCCGTAAAATGATTTTGTTTTGCAAAGTCTTGAGATAAATGTCGCAAAGAATTTTTAGCCTGTTTTATTGAGTTTTTTGGGGAAAAAAAGTAAGATCAGATAAGTTGTAAATATTTCAGTTTAAAAAAAAATTTATATCCAGTAAAAGCCGATAAGGGAAATTTTGAAAATTTTTAATTAATTCTATTTGTCAATTTATTTTAATAAGATAAATTTTTAATATAATTTGGAATTTTTTCTATTATAAAATAAGGTCTATTCTGACAATGAGTTTCATTGTTTGTAGATATTGTTTACTTTTCCCTGAGCTGTTTTCCATTTTCCATGACAAAAAAAAGTTGAGGTTTTTAAAAATTAGAACAAATCTGAATCGTATGGTTTCTCATCATAAACATCTGCTTTAATGAACCAGGAAAATATGTAATAGAATTTTACTGCGATTTATGATCAAGAAATATAAAAATATTTGTAATAATTGTACTTTGAAAGAGGGTGGCCGCTGGACTGGGAAATTACCTGGAATTATTTTAAACCAAGAAATGGCAGTACATTTTTTTGAACGGGAATTTGACACATTTTTCGAAGAAAAATCTATCCATACACTTGAAATATCACAAGTTTCATTTCACATTATATAATGTAACTTAAAATAAGTTCAATCGTTAAATTTTAAGGCGTAATTCTAAAATATTTTACTTTACAAATTTTCGATTTAAGGTCTTCATTTTCAAGCGTATATTTCCGATTTAAAGAATTTTAAAATTCAGTTTGGAAGACTTAAACAGTGAAAAATTAAAAGCGTTTGAAATTCAATATTTGAAAAATATATATAAAATGGGTTCAAAAATCAAATAAATGATTCGTTCAAATTCTTATTTTTATTCTAATTTAAAAAGTGTATATTTTAAAAAAATGGTTCAATTTTTAATGCTTCTAAGTTAAAATTGAGTGAAATTATATAATTAAATTTTTTTTTAAATATATTGATTCATTCTTGAATTTAAAGAATTGAAAATGATAGCTCTGCGTAGATTTATATTAATAAACCAGAAATATTTAAACTGTTAAATTTATAAAATGTTAAAGATTAAAAGTGTTGCAGTTTAACGGCATTCTATATAAAATTGTTCAAATTAAAAGTGTTAAAAGCTTATTTTTTATACGAGTAAATAATTAAATGTTTTAATTGAAAATGTGTTCGAATTCCTTCATTTCAATGGCCGTGAAAATTTCTTGTGAAGTGGGAAATGACCGCGAATTTTTTCCTCGATTAAAACGGCCAACCTGTAAAAATTTGCAAAGCAAATTGAGAAAAATTTAAGAACAAGCGTATAATTTTGAATATTGCTTCTATTTTAGGTCGAATACAGAGAAATGGAGGAGAAGTATAACCAACTGGAAGACGAAAATGCTTCTGATACCTCAGAAAAATCTAAGACAGGTTTAGGAACTCCCGAAAAGAAAGGTTTAATAGAACCCAAAAAGGATTCTGAACCAGTGGCAACTGCTCCTCCACCTATACCTTCCAAAAACGAAACAAAAGAGGAAGAGGATCAGGACAGTGATCATGAAGATCCGCATGGTATGATAAAAACATTTATTTTTTTTAAGTTTTAAGTATTGAATGACGATTTGACGACTCTTGAAAACCTTTTTAACATTTTAAAATTTCTTAAAATGCCTTGAAATTTTCTGAAAGCTTATGAAATTCTATAAATTTCTATGAAAACTCATAGAATACTTCAAAATATTTTTAAATACTTTGAAAAACTTCAAAATAATTTGAAATGCCTCATAATTTTTTAAACAAGCTATTGATATCTTGAAAAATATTTTGCAATCCCTAGAAATCCTCTGAAATTCCTTAAATTTTTTATAAATTACTTGAAATCGTATGAAACCCCTCGAAATCTTTAGAAGTAACTTACAAAATCTTGGGAAATCCCTTAAAATATTTTGTAATATTTCGACAATCCTTAATATCTTTTAAAATACTTTGGGATCTCTAGAAATCTTTTGAACCCACTTGAAACCAGTAGAAGTGTTGTAATATTCCGTGAAATATGTTAAGGCCCATGGAAAACTTTTACAAAATCGTTCAAATCTCTTAAAGTTTCCTAAAATTGTTTAAAATCGATCAAAATCCTGTGAAATTCCGTAACATCCTTTCATAGGCCATGAAATCTTAAAATATTCTTGGAAATCCCTTGAAATATTCTTGATTCACTTGAAATCCTTAGAAAATCTGTGAAATATTTTAAGTTACTTGCAAGCCTTTTGGAAGAGCTGCAAAATCGCTTGAAATATTTTGAAATACTACGAAAATCCTTAAATATTTTTAAATACTTAGCAGTTCCTAAAAGTTCTTTGAAATCCATTGAAACCTTTAAAAGTTTTATGATATGCCCCGAAATATTTTAAAGTCCATTAAAAACTCTTCAAATCTTTAAAAATCGCTCAAAATCTCTAAAAATGCATAGATATATTCTGACATCGCTTGAATCTAATTTTTAAATTCCTTGAAATCTCATTATATTTTTTGTAATCTCCTAAATTGGTCTTAAATTCTTTGGAATCTTTTGAAATTCCTCGGAATATCTTAAAATCATCTGAAATAATTAGAAATCCCTTGAAATATTTGGAAATACTTCGGAAACGTTGACATTTTGAAGAACTATTAAAAACGTTTTGATGAATTAACGGCAAGGAATAATTTTGTTATAGAGTTGGCCAAGAACCGCAATTTAGAGAACTGCATAAGTTCTATGGCTTAATGTTTCTGTTTATTAAATTTGGAAAGGAATTTTTAAAAACATAAACTTAAATAAATTCAGATTGTTTATATAAGTTTAAGTTTTTAAAGATTCCTGAATTTTTTGTTATTTATTGAAATCAAGTCTTATTGCATTATCAAAGTAGATAATTTAAGATCTGTATTTGCAAGAACAGTGCAATATTTCGCCACCATGACGATCACAAATTAAATTCATCGTAGTTGTAAACAGTTTGAAAGTTAGCAGCAGATCTTATTTTTAAAATTAAATTGTAATAAATGGAGAAATTTCAACTAATTTAAAAGCCAATAAGGTTTTCAACAACAGTGAGTGTGAGATTTTGGAGACATTTCGCCTTTAAAACTAGAAAGATTAAAGCTGTTAATAAATCGGATATTCAGCAATTTTATTATCTTTAATTTCTCAAAGTTAAAATTTTTTAATACATTCTAATCCAAGTATGTACTTTCAAGTTTTTAATTAAAAGATTTTAAAATTTGAATATTTTTAAGCAAGATCTTGAATTTGAGGTCTTGGTAATTTAAACGCTTGAGATTAAAATGCTCCTCATATTCACGGTTTAAAATTAAACTTCTTCTAATCTCGAATATCAAGGGTTTAATATTCGTACAATTTGGGATTTTCACAAATTCAAGAATATTTTAGGATTTTATCGCTTTTTAATTCAAAAGCTTTCTTAAAAACTGTTTCTTTTCAATAATATCTTTAGCTTATCTGAGATTTCTAATCTTTCTTTTTGTTTTAGTTAAAGAATTGCTCAATGGCCTCGAAGGAGCTGCGTTTCAAAGTCGTCTTCCCTTCGATAAACTTACATCGACAGAAGCAGCATGCTTCCCCGATGTTTCGAGTGGACCTCCACAAACTCAGAAAGTTTTTTTGCACATTAGAAATAGATTAGTGAGTACGCTGAACACTAAAACCATCTTTAGAATAATAATACAATGATAAAAGCCGAGAATATTGATGTACTAATATAAAATGTTACTTTTCAGTTACAAATATGGCTTGAGAATCCAAAACAGCAGCTCCTTTTTGAAACCGCCTTGCCTCAGATTGAAGCTCCTTACAATAGTGACGCAATACTCGCGCGTAGAGTTTATGCCTTCTTAGAGCGGCACGGATTTATTAATTTCGGAATATTCAAAAGACTCAAGGTAATAAGATTGCAGCTAAACGTATTTATGCATTTTTTACTCTTATTATTATTAAATTATTTATTTTTCATTTCTGTACTGTAAATATATCATACTTTTTGCAGCCTCTACCGACTAAAAAGCTAGGGAAAGTAATTGTAATCGGTGCAGGAATCGCTGGTTTGGCTGCAGCTCAGCAGATGCAACAGTTCGGGTTAGAAGTAATCGTCCTAGAAGCGAGGGTAAGGAATATATTCGTTAAGGGAACGTCCTTTAATTACGTGAGGATGATTTTTTAAATTGACCCCCCCCGCCACCTTATTGTAAGGATTCGTGAGATTTTTGTGACCCCTGCCCCTTCTTAAGTAAGATTTGATATTATTTACTAAATATATCGAAAATGAAGCGTTTTATAAATTATATCAATTATTTACACAATTAACGAGATTTCCAAAGCTTTTTATGAATTTTATGAGACCTCAAGGACTTTCAAAAAGTTTCAAGGGATCAAAAGATTTGGGGTATTTTAAACGAACCCAAAGGATGACGAGAGGTTTCGCAGATTGCAAATGATTTTAAAAGATTTGAGGAGTTTGAAGAAGTTACCTATCATAATTTCAGAGAAAATGTAAGTTTTTAAAGGGATTTTACGAGATTTAAAGGGATTTCAGCAGATTTTGATAGATTTTAAGGGATTTAAAGAGATTTCAAAATATTTCAAAAAAAGTAGCGGAATTTCAAAGGATTTTGAATGAATTCATGGGATATTGAAGTATTTTTACGAATTTTGAAATATAACGGGATTTAAAACGATGTCAAAAGATTTTAGGGGCTTTGAAAAGATTTGTAAGATTTTAGGAGATATAAAGGGGTTTCGATGATTTTAAGGGATTTCGAGAAATTTTATTACGCTTTAAAGGTTTCAATATTTTTAAATATATTTTAAGGGATTTCAAGATGTATTAAAGTGTTGCGAAGATTTCACTGGATTTAAAAGACATTTAAGCGATTTCGAAAGATTCCAAAGTATATCCACGAATTTTAGAGGATTTCGTAAGATTAGGCATATGAAGGATTTTCTTTTCCTTGAAAATTTCCGAATATTATAAGGGATTTCGAGGAATTTTAATGGATTTAAATATATTGTAAGGGATTTCATGAGATTCGGAAAGATTTCCACTGATTTTAAAGATTTCAATTAATTTTAAAGGGAATTCAAATATTTCAAGAGATCTCATAAGATTTAAAAATATTTCACGGAATTTCAAGGATTTTAACCGAGATTAAAGGATTGTAAGGGATTTGTATGGCATTTTGAAGATTACAAGCCAATATCCAATCCAACAGCCATACCACGCTGAAAAAACCAGTTCTCGTCAGATCACTGAAGTTAAGCAGCGTTGGGCGCGGTTAGTACTTGGATGGGTGACCATTCGAGAAAACCGAGTGCTGTTGGCACATCGTGGGTGTGGTGAGCCCACACTTGTAGTTATTTTACTACAAGCTATCAACCTAGAAACACTACCTGAAACACTACCCTGAAAGGGAAATGGCTTAATGGTATACATATAGATACAAGCTATTTCAAGGATTTTCACAGGTTTTAAATGGTTCTAAGAGATTTGAAAGGATTTAAAATGATTTCCTGCAATACCGAAGTATTTTCACGAATTTTGAAGGATTTCAGTGGATTTTAATGTGATATCGAAGAATTGAAGTGATTTAAAGAGATTTCAAGGCATTTTCAAAGATTTCGAAGGATTTAAACGGATTTTAAGAGATATAAAGGGGTTTTGATGATTTTATAGGATTTCGAGGAATTTTAAAGAGATTTCGAAGAACTGAAGGATTTTAAAGAGATTTCAGTGGATTTCAAAAGATTTGCAAAGATTTCAAAGGATATTAAGAGATATAAAGAGGGTTTTATGTTCTTGAGGGATTTCCTGTAATTTTAATGAAATTTCGAGGAATTAAAGAGATTTCAAAAGTTTTGCAAAGATTTCCAAGGATTTAAACGGATTTTAAGAGATATAAAGGGGGTTTTGATGATTTTATAGGATGTCGGGGAATTTTTAAGAGATTTCGAAGAACTGAAGGGTTTTAAAGAGATTTCAGTGGATTTGAAAAGATTTCAAAGGATATTAAGAGGTATCAAGAGGGTTTTATGTTCTTGAGGGATTTCCTGTAATTTTAATGAGATTTCGAGGAGTTAAAGAGATTTCAAAAGTTTTGCAAAGATTTCGAAGGATTTTAAGGGAGTTAAACGGATTTTGAGAGATATAAAGGGGTTTTGATGATTTTGTAGGATGTCGGGAAATTTTAAAGAGATTTCAGTGGATTTCAAAAGATTTGCAAATATTTCAAAGGATATTAAGAGATATAAAGAGGGTTCTATGTTCTTGAGGGATTTCCTGCAATTTTAATGAGATTTCGAGGAATTAAAGATATTTCAAAAGTTTTGCAAAGATTTCGAAGGATTTTAAGGGATTTAAACGGATTTTAAGAGATATAAAGGGGTTTTGATGATTTTAAGGGATTTCGAGGAATTTCAATGAGATTTCGAAGAATTGAAGCGACTTAAAGAGATGTCAAAAGATCTACAAAGTTTTCAAAGGATTTTAACGGACTGGAAGAGATATTTCGGATTTCGGTTTTAAATATTTCAGTTAATTTTAAATGGATTTCATAGATTTCAAAGAAGGTCAAAGGATCTCGTAAGATTTTGAAATATTTCACGGAATTTCAAGGATTTTGACCGATATTTAGACATTTTAAGGGATTATAGTGGTTTTTTATGGGATTTTAAAGATTTCAAGGATCTTCATAGTTTTTATCTTTTTAAAGGATTTTAAGGGATTTCCAGGGAGCTCAATCGTTTTAAAGAGATTCCAAGAGATTATGTGCGATATTCATGAAATTCAAAAGATTTCAAAGATTGAAAAGGTTTCCAGGGATTCCATCCGATTTCATTAATGTATTAATAGGATGTATGTAGCCTAAAATATTACATAATAAGAAATAAATCAAACAATAATTATATAATGTGTATAATAGTATAAAAAGTAATTTCAACAGCCAAAACAGGTGTTAATTAGCATATTTTTTAAAAATTGTTAGAAAGAGGAGACTTACGTAAGAAATACTTTGGACTCCCCCCCCCCATGTAAGGATTTGTAAGATTTTCCGGACACTCTTCTCCTCGAAAAAGCCTTACGTAATTAATGGACGTTGCTTAATCTAAATGGCGTTGATATGAAACAATAAGAATATATGATTAAAGCGGTTTTATTGCTTTTAATTTTTTTACAGGATCGAGTCGGTGGGCGAATTGCAACTTTCCGAAAATCGTCCTACATTGCAGATTTGGGAGCAATGGTTGTGACTGGTCTGGGCGGCAATCCTGTAACAACTCTTAGCAAACAGATTAATATGGAATTGCATAAAATTAGACAGAAGTGTCCTCTGTACGAAAGCGACGGTCAAACTGTGAGTGTTTTCTTTGATTACTTTTATTTAATTACTTGTCTGGTTTAAACGAAAGTTGGATTCTAATTTCGTGATAACTTGTAAAGGAATTCTCCCTGTTGGAAAATAGAGATATAATCCCTGATTTTATGATTATTGATAATAGGTTTTCATAGTTAATATTCAGGGTGTTTATCTGACCGGAAGACCGGAAAAGGGCCAGGCATTTTGTTCACCGGGGAAAAACCGGAAAATGTCTGGGAATTTGATTCAGTTACCGGGATTTTTCATGCGAGTTTAGTAAAATCAGTGTTGGGTAAGTTACTTTTTTTGAGTAACTAGTTACAGTTACTAGATAAAGTAACTTCAAGTTGCCTAAAAATTTGCATTTTCATTTCCTTAATTTTATCATTTAAAAATCAAAATAACTAAGATGATAATTCATAAAAACTTAATTTAAAAGGAATTAGGCATTACTTAAAGTAAATAAAAAATACGCAATATATTTCGGAAAGTCAACAAAAATATGTATTCAGAATAAAATTCAAAATTGAGTAATAGATATGTCACTCGGAACATCCTGCCCATGATATCAGATTCTGAACGTGTTTTTTTCCCGTATTGTTCGGCAGGATCACCAGAATTACTTATTTCGTTGAATTTATTTTCATCAGCCATTAGAAGTGATATTTCATATTGAATTTCAAGTAAAAATCATGATTTTTCGCCTGACTTTCGCCTCATAAAATAGTTGGAAATACTATTTGCATGACTGTAGAAAAGAATTCTTCAAGTGTTATACCTTAAAATTGGTTCGATTACATTCAGTAAAATTTGCCTAGATTTAAGACTATACTGAAAGTCAGGTAACAGTTTTGAGTATCAGGCCCTAAAATGTTTCAAATTTCGGACAAACCGTTTTTTCTTATGATTCGATTTGAAACGCTTTAACCCTCTGTCACACAGGTTTTTTACTTAAGCGGGAAAATCAACTCATCAATCAATCAACTAATTAATTAATCACTTTATTGATAAACTAATCAATTAATCAACTACTTCAGCGGTAAAATTTGACTGGGTCGCAAACGACCCACCTGTGTGGCGGAGGGTTAAATTCCTAACATTTCAAGTAAAAATATTGAGTTTTCAACGAAGCAGATGACTTTTTAAGAAAATAGTTGAATTTTTATCCAAAAAGATGACTTTTCAATATAAAAGTTCAATTTCAAACCAAGAAAGATTTTTCAGTCACATTTTTCAACCAAAAAGTTGTATCTTTAACTAAAAAAGATGAAATTTTTTTACCGGAAGAAATGAAGTTTCAAACCACAAAAGAGTTAATTTTTAACCAAATTTTTGAATTGTCTACCAAAATATTTGAGTTTTTTACGGAAAAAAAAGAATTTAAAACTAAATATTTAAATTTTCAAACAAAGAGATGAATTTTCAACTTAAATTATGAATCTTAAACCAAACAACTGAATTTTTAACAAAGTAGTTTAACTTTCATTCAAGAAGTTAAATTTTCAACCAGAATAGACAAAGTTTCAACAAAATAGCTGAATCCTCTACAGATTTTTTTTTTTAGCAAAAGAGTTGAATTTTTAACAAAATACCTTAAGTTTCAACCGAAATACATGAATTCTCAACGAAAACTATCTATAGTCGATGATATTGTTTCAACCAAAAAAGATTTTAATTGAAAATCAAACATAGTTGAATTCTTTTCTCACTTTTTCTCAAATCTTGCTTTTTATTTAATTTGAACGCATCAACTTTCCAATTGCTACTATAAAATGGTAAAAATAAATCGGCTAAATGGTACTTTTAACATATTTTTTAACAATATACTCAAATTATAACCAAGTTTCACGATTACTGGGACAGTTACCTTAATAAACATTTGACAAAGTAGCTACAAACAAGTTATAAAAATTTGAAGATATCTCATCTTTAGGAAAATAATAATACAGGATCACAAATGGGAAGGTGTGAAAACTGATTATTATTTTTAAAAAGGTTCAAGAATAAAAAAACGAACTAATGCTTAAATAGTAAAAAGTTTGAGGTTTTATTAAGTTACACAATTGCATGATTTAAAAACTTTATATATTTTAGAAGCGAATATGTTAAAAATACCGAAAATTTGTTTGGGGCAAATTACTTAATGACTGTGCCAATTAAGATGGTGCATATTTCGAAAACATGTACCATTATGTGTTTTGCCCCAGACGAATTTTCGGTATTTTTAAGATATTCGCTCCTAAAATATGTAAAGGTTTTAAAATCCTGTAATTGTGTACCTTAATAAAACATCAAAGTTTTCGCTATTCAACCATCATTTCGTTTTTTTTCTTTACCTGTTTAAAAATAATAATCAGTTAGTTTTCACACCTTCCCATTTGTCACTCTGTAATAATTAAATTAATATATATTTTAAATAAATGAGCAGAAAAAATATTAAAATTTGTTCAAGATTTTTGTTTTAACTTGAAGTATATATTATAAAATATAAATGATTATATCTACATTTTATAGAAATCTGCCATTAAAATGGTCCAAAGGACATTAAAAATATTTATTATATTCGATTATACTCAAATTTTAAGAAATGATTGAAATTTGCACTACTTTTGCAATATCTTCTTTAAAAAATGACAAAATAACTTCGAACTGCCTACCGTTACAGAATCTTTCGTAAGACCAATCCCTTTTCCAGCTCGTTCAAGGCTAACGTTGCGGAAAATTTCGTAATACTAGCCCTAGCGCTATACCTGAGCGGTTAGTTTTACTGAAAATTCCGTGATACTAGTCAGTTGCTGGTTCACACTTGGCTCCTGATAACAATTTCTTCCCTGCAGACCTTTTGACAGCTTTTACTACAAAATCCACACTCCTTGCAAACAGCACTCCTTACCCTTCCGCAGTTCCCTCTACTATTGATGATACTAAATTATTCTTTTCTGACATATCGCAAGAAACACTAATTAAAAAACTCTTAGAGGTAAAATCAAATGTTCAAGGTTCTAATGGTATTTCAATTAAAATGATTCGCTTAGATTTACCAGACATTTGTCCTATTCTCTTGCATATCTATAATGCATCCTACCGGTGGGAATATTTCCTGATAACTGGAAAGATGCGATTATTCGCCCTGTTCCTAAAATATCTAACCCTACCTCTCCCAAAGATTTCCGCTCGATATCCATCCTGTGTGCATTGTCTAAACCTGTCGAACGCATTGTCCATCAGCAACTTATTGCACATATTGAAACTAACACTTTAATGAACCTAATGCAATTTTGGTTTCGTGCCAGGCATAGTACACTTACAGCTACAGTTAAAGTAACTTCTGACCTGAAACTGGCAATTGATAGAAGAGAAATAACGGTTGCTGCCCTTTTTGACTTTTCTAAGGCGATTGATACAGTTAACCATAATTTACTATCGACTAGGCTCAAATCACTTCACCTCTCAAATATGGCTTTTAAATGGTTTGAATCTTATCTCAGTAATCGTTCTGAAAGAGTACAAATCAGCAATGGAAAGCGTTCTGATTGTGGGGGAGTTTAAGAGTGGTGTCCCTCAAGGTTCCGCGCTTGCACCCACTTTATTTAGAATTTATACAACTGAACTTGGTAGTGAACTTCGACACTGCAACTATCACAAATATGCTGACGACTTCAAGCTATACCTCTCCGGGCCTATTGCCACTTTTAAGAGCTTACTTCAAAAAGTACAGGAGGATGTTGATTTGGTGGTGCAGTGGGCCTTGACAAACGGTCTCACTCTTAACCCTGCTAAAACTAAGGCTATAATTATAGGACCTTCTTCCTCTCCTTCACTTGCAACAATTGCAACCCTACCTCCTCTCTTGATCGATGGACGTGTCATACCCGTTGTGGAATCTGTGAAAGATTTAAGCTATATTCTTACAATCCTAATCACTCTCTTACATGGAATGAACAAGTTGCGGGTATTTCGAGGAAAACCTTTAGAGTCCTCCAACAGCTTAACAGAAATAAAGAATCACTTCCTATCGTATCCTCCTAATTAAAAGCCTCATCCTCCCTTTCTTTGACTACGGCTGTGTTGCATTCGGTTTATCTATAACATCCCAAAAAGTGAAAATATTACCCAGTATAGAGAGAAAGCAGGACTTCTTAACGTTGCTAAAAGAAGACAATTTTTATTGCTTTATAGCCTATTCAGTAATGAAGCTCTGCACTATCTTCTTAACCTCTTCTATTTTATTGACAAAGATCAACCGACACATTCCAAACTCCGTGACAGGAAAACAGTACTCAAAATTAAGCCACATCGCACGTGTAAAATGCAAAGATCTTTCATTATTCGTGGTGCTCGTTGGAACAAATTACTTACAACAATTAGAAATGCACCTTCACAATACCACTTTAGAAAACTCTTTTTTGGTTACTTATTTGAAACTTCAAATCCTACTCTAGAAATGACACGTTGGTAACACTTGAATCCTTGAGTTAAAAACATATATAAGCGTGCATATGAATGTATTTACTTTAAATATGTATATTTGCGTATGTACATTTACAGTATTACTGGTAATAGACGACATCTAATTATGTGTATTTTAGTTTATTTCTTTACTCTTGTTAAATACCTATTTTTAATTTCAATCGTTAAATCGATCACCGTCACATTTTAATTTTATTTTTAATTGTAATATGTATCACCTGTTCCTTATAGGGCTATTTAGCCCTAGGAACTTTTCATGAATAAATACAAATACAAATTTTATAGATAATTCTGATAGCTTTTAACCAATTTAAGATAAAAAATGTTAACCCTTATGTAATTAACATTAAAAGAACTTAAACAATCATCGATAAACAGATGGTGTGATACTTGTGATCGGCAACGCTATTTCGATTAATATTTAGGGGACGTCCATTCATTATTTAAGGATGATTTTTTAAATTTTAGACCTCCCTTCCCTATTGTAAGGATTTGTCTCAATTCGCCTCAATATATCGACAATATATACATTTTTTTCACTGTAAACGAGATATCAAAAGATTTCATGGGATTTCCAAAGATTTGAAAGATTTCCAGTAATTTTAAGGATTTCAAAGTGTGTTAAGTTATTTCGAAGGACTACCGAGTATTTAAAAGACTTATACAATTTTTATGGAATTTAACGAGATTTCAAATTTTTTTTAGGAATTTCAAAAGATTCGAAGGGATTACAAAAGTTTTAAAGTATTTTTTGTCCGACCCCCCTTGAAAACGCGCCATTGCATGCACGTGAGGCAGGCGTAATGTGGCCGCTTCCAGCCCAGTGACGTCCGCACATGCGCACTCCGCCGCCGGGCCAACATGAAACTTTACGCCCGCTACATAACACTTTACGCCCGCTACACATAATTATCTTTATCTTTTAAAAAATTGTATCGCTGGACCCCACAGTCTTCCTTCTGCAAAGTACGCTATTTCTTTCTTTCACTTATAATCTAAAATTGTCAAGTACATCAAACGTCCTCTATCTGCTTAACATGCTTGTTTTCAAGAAGGGTAGGACAAAAAGTATGGTGTGTATCAAGGGCGTACGGCTATTTTGCCTCGTGCGACTGCCGACCTCGCTTCGCTCGGGCGGCAAGTTCACACTCGTCAAAATAGCCTTCTTTACGCCCTTGATACACAATATACTATTAAACGATTCCAAAGGATTACGAGAGGTTTCACACATTTCAAATGATTTAAAAATATTTCAAGAGTTTGAAGAAATTACCTAGTACAATTTCAGCGAGAATTTCCATTTTTCAAGGGATTTTATATGATTTTAAGGGACTTCAATGATTTTTAAGGATTTTAAGAAACTAAGAACGATTTCCGCGGATTATAAAGGATTTCAAAGGATTTTAAGAGATTTCGAAATGTTTAAAGAGAATTCACGGAATTTCAAAGGATTTCAAGAGACACCGAAGTATTTTCCGGAGTTTTGAAGGATCACAGGGGATTTTAATGGTATTTCGAAGTTTTGAACGGATTTCAAAGTATGTCAAAAGATTTCACGGGATTTTAACGGATTCCAAAACAAACCCGGAAAAAAAGTTGACTGTCTTACAGAATTTTTTGTTTAAATTATGAAAACCGATTCGAAGTGAAGGCATCATGAAACCAAAAATATCTCTTTGACAATCAAAGTGGAAAATTGACATTCTGACGATGTGCAAAATTGTTGTGTTATAAAAACCGTTTGTTTGCACGAGCAATCTGAATTGATAGACTACACTAGTTTACAGCTATTTTTCCCATCATATCTCACTATGATTTTGCCATGTATTTTGGCCCACTAAACACGAAAATCACACTCAAAAATTTTTTTATGGAAGCGTTTTCGAGATATCAATGTTCAAAATTTTTGTTCAATTTTCAGAGTTGTTCCGACGTTTTCGAGTATATGTCGAGTTCTAATTGGCCGAAATCCCTAAACGAGCACTCAAATTGAAGGCAACTGAATCCTCTACAACTTTATATTTTAAAGTTTTTAGATCGGCCCAGTAGTTCAGGTGCTAGCGATTTTAATAAGTTGGACAAGTTGTATTTTTTGGCAAAAAATGAGGTCGACAATTCACATATCGCCCTGGGAAGAATAGAAATAGCAAATATTAGCCAACATATTAAAATCGCTAGCATCTGAACTACTGGGCCGATCTAAAAACTTTAGACTAGAAAGTTGTAGAGGATTCAGTTGCCTTAAATTTAAGTGCTCGTTTAGGGAAATCGGTCAATTAGAACTCGAGATATACTCAAAAACGTCGGAACAACTCTGAAAATTGATAAAAAAAATCTGAACATTGATATCTCGAAATCGGTTGTATAACAAAATATTTGATAACGGATCTTAAGGGCTTTTATAAGATCTAAATTGATTTTAAGGGATCTTGTAATATTTCAAAAGATTTAGCGGAATTTCAAAGGATTTTCTGTATATTATAAAAGATTTTAAGGGATTTTTAATCTTTTAAAAGATTTAAATAGATTTTAAAATATTGTAAGGCATTTAAAAGATTTGAAAAAATCTCCTAATATTGCAAAAGGTTGAATGGAACTTAAAAGGATTTCTGAATGTTACTTATAGGATTTAAATTGAGTTTGAAGGATCTCGTAATATTTCAACAGATTTAATGGAATTTCAAAGGATTTTCTGAATATTATAAAAGATTTTAAGTGATTTTTAATGCTATTAAAATATTTTAAGGCATTTCAAAGATTTCAAAAGGTTTAATGGAATTTCAGAGGATTTCAGAATATTATCTCGGATCGTAAGGGCTTTTATAAGATTTTAATTGATTTTAAAGGGTCTCTTAATATTTCAAAAGATTTAGTTGAATTTAAAGGATTTTCTGAATATTATAACAAATTTTAAGGGATTTTGAATGCTTTTAAAAGATTTGAATGGATTTTAAAATATTTGTAGGAATTTTAAAGATTTCAAAGGGTCTCGTAATATTTCAAAAGATTTAATGGAATTTCAAAGGATTTTCTGAATATTATAAAGGTTTTGTAAGGGATTTAATTGGATTTAAAAAGATTTACATGGATTTTGAAATATTTCAAGGCACTTCAAAAATTTCAAGGGAGCTCATAATATTTCGAAATATTTAAAAGAATTTCAAGGATTTTAACGGATTTTTAGAATTTTTAGAATTATTTTAGTATCTGATTACCCACACTAGCCTAAGTCATCTATTTGAGTTTTGTCTTTTTCATTGATTTTGTCTTTTTTTATTGAAGTGATATTTTAGAATTGTCCCCTTTTACATTACCATCATTGTGCATTATTTAATTAGAATTTTTGAACACATTTTTAAGGAAGATAATAATTTTATCTTACTTTTTCTTTTTTTTTTCAACACTAAGAAAATAACAACACAAAATCAATAAAAAAAGACATAGCTCAAATAATGGGGGACCTCTAAATCATATCCGATTTTGAATTTTTGTGCTTGGAAAAATTTGTTGATTAAACAGGTACAACTTAGGCTAGTGTGCGTGTTCAAATTTGAAAAAAAAATTTGAATATGCGTAGTCCATAATGGTATACAAAGTAATTTCAACAGCCAAAATAGGTTTAAATTAGCATATTTAAAAAAAAAATTAGAAAGAGGAAACTTACATAAGGTATGCTGTGACCCCCCCTCCCCAAGTAAGTATCAGTCTGTGATTGAGGATAAGTTTGGTACGTTTAAATAAATCATGGTTTTCTTCTCGGCATCAATTTTGTATATGTATATTGTTAAAATTCCCATTGATATACATTAGTTTAGGAAAAATTGAAAAAGACATCCTTAAATTGGTCGGGGAAAAACTGTGATTGGAAAAAAAACACGGGAATTTCAAATTCCCTGATTCCTAGACATCCTGATTGTGTTGTCTTACATTTTAATATTTACTCACTCTTTCAGGTTCCAAAAGACAAGGACGAAATGGTCGAAAGAGAATTCAATAGATTGCTGGAAGCAACTTCTTATCTTTCTCACCATTTAGATTTTAATTATGTAAACAACGCTGCAGGAGCTCCAGCGCAACCAGCTCCAACTCGTCCAGTTTCCTTAGGACAAGCCCTGGAATGGGTGATACGCTTGCAGGAACAAGGCGTGAAACAAAGACAAGTTACTCATCTCCGTCAGTACTTGGCTCTGCAGGGTAGACTAATATCAAATCAACACAGGGTATTTATTTATTTTTAAAATTATTTTTACACTTTTCCGATGTTTCCGTTGGACCTCCACAAACGCAGAAAGTTTTCTTGCGTATTCAGGGTGGCCACTGACAGGAAAAACCGGGAATTAGCCTGGAATTTTGAGCACCGGAAAAAAACCTGGAAATAGCCAGGCATTTTGTTAAAAACCGGGAATTTTTCAGATTTAATTTTACTTCTTCAATAAATATTGTCTCGCTCTTGGAAAAAGTTCCGTTAAAAAATGAATTTTCTTTTTATAATGTATATAAAGACTTTAAAGCTTGTGTTGAGGGATCGTTCAAATACTAAAGTTCCTTCTATATTTGAGAACGAAAACTTCCTTCTTATGTTAGATATTTAAAATAGTAATTACATAGGTAATTTAAATTTATATAATTATTTACTAATAATTGACGTGTCTCCAAATACAAAACTTACCCACTTCCGGTCATTTCGGGGACATAAATGTATAATTTTACCAAATACTTCATGTCGTCCGTTGCAACACGTTCGCAGTCGAGGAGGCACGCAATTTAAAACATTCATAATTTTTTAACCATCAATTCGATTAGGCTAAAACTTTCCAGAAAACTTCTTTAGATCTTATTCAACAACTTTCTCACTGGAAGTTTTCCGTTGCTTAAAATTCGCTTGATAAACGAAGCGCTTGAAGGTTAAAATTCATGATTTTGCAGTCTTAAAAAAAATAACAACCTTTATGTTTATTAAAATATTAACGTTCTTCTTCCTTAAGCAGTTTCAAAAAACTTAAAAATGTAATTTAGTATTAATAAAAGGCCGTGTCTACGTGTACCGAAATTTCGGTACAAATAGCGGGATTCTTCCTGTACAAATAGGGGGAGTTGGAAAAGGCGCTATTTGCACCGAAATTTCGGTACGAATAGCCGGATTTTTGTGTAGGCACACCCATATTTATACCGAAGTTTCGGTACACGTAGACACTTCCTGAATAACATTGATACATTCTCAAAATTGATTAAGTTAGGTCGAGTTGATGTGAAAAAATATTGAAATTTTTTCTTTTCGAAAAATCTAGTTTTCATCAATTACTTGAAAAACTGCAAAACGTACAAATATTCTCTGAAGGAAAAAAAATGCGCCTTGAAATTCTCTACAATTATCAGTCCTTAAAATTGAAATTTCACCGATTTTAAAAACTGACTTTCAGGACAATACTTCTCAGGCCGAATCCATGCGTATCTCCTTTTGATCCGGAGAGGTTCAGTTGTACAACTTTGAATTTCTTTATTTAAAATTAGTACATCTTAAACATTTATAATTTTAAATCGAGGAATTTCCAATGCCTCAGATTTTAAAATATAAAATTTTTCATATTTTCAACTTGAAAGTTTTTTAATTTATACATTTTTTAAAAACCTTTCAAGTAGAAATTCTTAGGTTCTGTTGTAGATTTTAAATTATTGAAGTTTAAATGCTTTTAGATGTAGAAGATGACATTTTTGATAGTTTAATTTTTATGTTCTTTGGCTGTAAATTTTTCAGTTCTTAACATTTTATGTGTAACTTACAATTTAAAATTCTGCAAATGGGAACTCATTTGTTCAATCTTGAATATTGTTTTGGGATTTGCTTAGTTTCAAACGTTTTCAATTTGTAATTCTTTATTTTTGGAAGGCTTATAGATTCACATTCTTCATTCTTGGAGGCTTGAAATTTATAATATTTTCCCTTTTATAACCATTCAATTTAAATAACATGTAATCCTGTAATCGAAATATGATCACAAGTTAAATAAAAATTTCCGTTTTCAGATGATCGCAATTAAAGAACGCCTGGTTGAATTGGACAAGCAATATAAAGAAATGTCGGACAGTAAACAAGCGAGAGACATTACGCAGGAGTTTGTTCTCAGATCAAAACTGCGCGATCTACACAATGTTTGCAAAGTATTTATTTTTTTAAATTTCTCTAATAATTTCTATCTACTTTAGTCCTTAATTTTACATATTTCTATTTATTATTTTATTCTAGGAGTGGGATCAGCTTGCAGAGCAACAGAAAGAAATCGAGGCGAAGCTGCAGGAATTAGAAGCTTCGCCACCAAGGTAATTCTTAATCGATTAAAAAACTATTTAATATCATCAAAATCCTTTTTTGATCAGTGCCGAAATTATTAAAGAAGAATTCTCTTTGTTTCGCCTCCTTTTGTTTCGTTTTGCTTTTATATACGTTTTAATTATTAGTTACCAGAACTAATAATTCTCAAATTTGTTTCAGTGATGTTTATCTATCATCAAAGGACCGCCAAATATTAGATTGGCATTTCGCAAACTTGGAATTCGCCAATGCCACTTCACTTTCTAATTTGAGCCTCAAACACTGGGACCAGGACGACGACTTCGAGTTCACTGGCAGTCATCTAACCGGTGAGTGAATTTTTTCTTGGGTCTCTCTCGCATTTGCTCTTAATTAAAAAAATAGTTTCACTGCTTCGAAAACACAGTCTGCTGAAAACTACACTTGCGAAAAATCTAGTTCCAGGTCTTGGACTCACCATACTATTGATACTATTTGACACTTGTTTTAAGCGATTACACTATTTTGCTACTATTTCGAAAAAACCACACTAAAAACACTATTTTATCACAATTGTCCGCTAATGCCACTATTTCTCTATTTTTCCTTGACAAATATTTTTGAACTTCTTCGCTAATTGGCTAAAATAGTTAGGGTCCGTAAGTTTTGACAAAGTAACATTAGACAATTTGAGGGCGCCCCCCCCGCAAAATATTATGGTTTCTTATGAATTAACAAAGTCGTTCAACTTTCAACCAAGTAGTTGAGTTTTCAACGAAAAAATATGAATTCTCAAAAAATGTAATAGTTAATATTCTGACCAATAAATCAATTTCATTTCAAATCAAAAACAGGTGATTCGAACAAAAAAGAACGAATTTTCTACAAAATAGTTGAATCTTCTACCAATACAGATTAATTTTAAACAAAAAAGTTGCATTTTTAACCAAAAGATGAAGTTTATATAAAACAGTTGAATTTTCAACCAAGTTGTTAAATTTTCAACCAAAAAGATGAATTGGTAACACAGAAGCTTCATTTTCTACCAAAAAAGATTAATCCTCAACATAATGCATATATTATTAACCAAATAGGTGAATTTTCAAACAAGAAGATTAATTTTCTACCAGAAAAGACGAATTTTCAACAAAATATATACATTTTTAACTAAATAGTTGGATTTTCAACCACGAATATTAATTTTCCACGAAAAAAAATACGAATTTTCAACAAATTACTTAAAATTTTAACGAAATAGTTTTAACAATGGATGTGATATTAGTTTCAAAATTGTTAACGTAGTTGAATTTTTAAACGAAAAAAGATCAATTTTTAACAAAAAAATGGAGAAGTTAAATTTTCATTGATGAGAATGTATTTTCAATGAAAAAATTAATTTTCTATAAAACCGTTTAATTTTGTACGAAATAGTTGAATTTTGTACCGAATTGTTGAATTTTCAAGCCAAAAACACGAATTTCCTACAAAAACGTTAATTTTCAACCCGAGAATATGAATTCTCAACAAAATACGTACATTTTTGACCAAATATTTGAATTCTCAACACAGAAAAATTATTTTCTACCAGAAATGACGAATTTTCAACAAAATACATCAATTTTGAAGCAAAAAGTTGAATTTTTCAAAACATGAAAATGAATTTTCTACGAAAAAAGATGAATTTTTAACAAAATACATACCTTTTTAACCAAATAGTTGAATTCTACACCAAGAAGAATTATTTTATACCCGAAAAGACGAATTTTCAACAAAGTACATACATTTGAACCAAATAGTTGAATATTTTCCACCAGGGAGTGTAATTTTCTATCAATAAAGACGAAGTTTCAACCAATTACATAAATTTTTAACCAAATAGTGGAATTCTACACCAAGAAGAATTATTTTCTACCATAAAAGACGAATTTTCAACAAAGTACATAAATTTGAACCAAATAGTTGAATATTTTCCACCAGGGAGTTTAATTATCTATCAATAGAGACGAAGTTTCAACAAATTACATACATTTTTAACCCTATAGTTGAATTCACAACCAAGAAAAATTATTTTCTATCAGAAAAGACGAATTTTCAACAAAATATATAAATTTTAACCAAATAGTTGAATTTTCCACCTCGAAGATTAATTTTCTATCCATAAAGACGAAGTTTCAACAAATTAAATAAATTTTCAACTAAATAGTTTGAACAATGGATGTGATGTGAATCTAAGTGTTATTTGGTTAATTTTTAGTTTTTTTTTTCGTTTCTAAAAATTGTTAACTAAATAGGTAAATTTTTAGACTACAAAAGATCAGTTTTTAACCAAAGACGGAGTAGTTAAATTTTCAGCCAAAAGAATTAATTTTCAATAAAAAATGAATTTTCTACAAAACAGTTTAATGTCGTACCAAATAGTTTAACTTTATACCAAATTGTTGAATTTTCCAGCTAAGAGAACAAATTTTCTGTAGAACAGTTCAATTTTCAATCCAAAAATATAAATTTACTGTTAAAAAATTAATTCTGAACCAAAAAAAACAACCAATTTTCGGCTAAAATGATGAATTTTCAACAACAAAAATTAACTTTCAAGATAGTTGTTCAACTTTCAACCAAGAAGTTAAATTTTCAACCTAAAATATGAATTTTTAAGGGAAAATTTAATATTTGATATTTTAACAAAGGAATGCTTTTAATTTAAAATAAAAAAAGTTAGATTTAACCAACAAAAAAAAGTTTTTATCAAAATTCATAAATTTTCAACCAAATAGTTAAATTTTCTATCAAAGTGTTGAATATTCGAGCTGAAAGTACACATTTTCTATAAAACTGCTGAATTTTCAACACAAAAGTTAATTTTCATCCGAAACAAATTAATTTTCAACTAAGTAGTTGCATTTTTAATCGAAAAAGGTCAATTTTTTACAGAAAGAGATGCATTTTCAAACTAAAACGATGAATGTTCGACGAAATAGTTAATTTTTTAAGCAAAAATAGTGTTTATTCAATGAAACAAATGTCAATAAAATTAAAGATGAATTTTCAACAAAAGAGTTAAATTTAGAACCAAGAAGTATGCGTTATAACAAAATTGTTTAATTCTGAACAGAATAATTCCATTTTTAACCAAAAAAGATGAATTCTTAACCAAAGTCTGCGATAGATAAATAGGAATTTTGATAATTTATAGACTATGGAATAAAATTCTAAATAAACATTGAAGTTCATTTTTAATACTTTAAAAATGTTAGGCTAGAAAACTGGAAATTTCGTTTTAACCAAAGTTAATTTTCCATTGTACACTTTTTGTTTTCGGACTATACACTTTTAAATTCGCACTACACATAAGTTTAATGCTTGGACATTTTTATGACACTATTTTCTCCCTATTTTTAAAATTTTGTGACACTACTTACACTATTTTTCACCTCTGAAGTGATTTCGAGGCTTGTAGCTAATTTTGACCTTAACTATCTTAATTAAACTTTTTCCATTTAATCTCTTCCCTCCTTAAGTAAGAAATGATATTAACCTAAATTAGGTCATATTAATTAATTATGAATTATATATATTATATATTATATATATTAATTATTATATTAATTTGAATTACATTTAGCGATAATTCCTTTACTGAAAGGAGTAAACGAAACAAATCAAATTAGAGTAATTAATTGGAATCAATCAGACAATTGGGGACTTGATGGTTTCTTGTTGCTCGACGCTTAGCTCGAAGAACCGGAACTTTGCGCCTCCAAATATGGCGTGCCCAGAATTTGCAACCATTCCCTTTCCCCCCTGGCGAATCTCGGTGCCTTGGGCGATCGCACGGATTGCTGGCCGTATATGCGAACTTGAACGGGCGTAAAATGTGTTCAACGTTAAGGACAAGGGGGCAATTAAATTTTCGGCCAGATTCGGAATTTATTAAATTTATTTACTTCGTGATTGCTTTATGGGGTTCTGAATTACGAAAGCTTAAAATTTCAAGTCTGGGAATGAGAATTTCTTGCAACCGATCATTTTCAAATTTGAAACTTGTCTGACAGAGCCGGGTTTGGTCTCGGGGCGCCCTAGGCCACCGTAACATTTTCCGTCCTTTTTCAATTTTCCAGATTCCACACTTTTTCCCCTATTCTCTTCTTCCCATTTTTTAAAGAAATCCTCTCTTTACCATGATTTCAAAGAAGCTTCCCCTATTTCTACTGAATCAATGGAACCAAATAAGAAAATCTAACTATTTTTCGTGGAAAGTTATTTATTTTTAATTGAGAAGACTACTATTATATTTTTGGGTGCGAATTCATTCTTTTTTGTTGAAAATTTTATTATTTTATTGAAAGTTTTATTATTCTGATGAAATATCAACAATTTTGCTTGAAATTCATACTTTTTGGTTGAAAATTCAACGATCTGGTTGACATTTTTTTCTCTCGGGACTGAACACTCTCTTTTGATTGAAAATTCAACTGTTTGGTTACAAAGCAGTCTATTTTTGTCGGGCATTAAAATATTTGCTGGAAAATTAATCTTCTTTGTCTGAAATATCAACTGTTACATTTTTCGTTCAGAATTCATCTTTTTTGGTTGGAGTCTTTTTCTATAGAAAATTCATCTTTTGGTAGAAAAGTCATATTTTTTGTTGGAGAGTTAATTCTTTTTAATTGAAAAGTATAGTATTATTTTTTTTATTCAGAATTTGTTTCTTTTGATTGAACTTTCAATCATTTTGTTGCAAATACAACCATTTTGTTAAAAAGTCATCTTTCTTGGTCGAAAATTCAACTGTTTGATTGAACTTTTGTCTTTTTGGATTGAAAATTCATCTTTGATAGAAAAGTCTTTCTTTTTTTAATTAAAAGTTAATTCTTTTCAATCGAAAAGTCTACTATTATAATTTTGGTTAAGGATCCATCTCTTTTAGTTGAAAATTGAACTATTTTCTTAAAAACTCATCTTTTTTGGTTCAAAATTGAAGTATTTTGTAAAAAGTTCATTTTTTGGTTGAAGATTCATCCCTTTGGTAGAAAATTGAACTATTATTTGCAAATTTCTCTTTTTGGTTTGAATTCAATTGTCTTTTATTCAAAAATTGAAATCTTTTTTGGTTGAAGTATCAACTATTACATTTTCCGTTGAGAATTTATCTTTATTGGTCGAAAATTAACTTTGTTGTTGAAATTTAATATTCTTAGTTTAAAAATTCAGTTGTTTTGTTAAAATTGAACTTTTTGTGGAAGACTTATATTTTTCAGTTGAAAATTCAATTGTGAAAAAAAGCCGTATTTTTGTCTAACGGTTCAACATTGTTATAGAAACATAAACCATTTTGCCGAAAATTAACTTTTTTGTTAAGCATACATATTTTGGGCTTGAAAATTCAATATTTAGTAGAAAATTCATGTTTTTCGTGTGTAAATTCAACAATGTGGTTGACATTTTTTTTCTTTCGGGACTGTAAAATCTTTATTGGTTGTAAATTCAACGGTTTCTTTTAAATTCGTCTTTTTGTTTTGAGAATTCATCTCTGGGTAGGAATTTTATATTTTTTCGTTAAAATTGCAACTGTTTGGTTAAAAACGAGTTTGTTTTTGTAGAGGATTAAACTGTTTTGTTAAAATTTCACCTTTTTTGGTTGAGTTCAACCTATTTTTATTAAAAATTAATATCTTTTTTCATTGAAATTTTAATTATTTTGTTGCAACTTTAACTATTTTGTTAAAAAGTAATCTTTCTTGGTCGAAAATTGAACTTTTTTGTTCAACATTCATCTGTTTGGATAGGAAATTCATTCTTTTGGATTGAAAATTCATCTGTAGGCGAAAAGTTATCTTTTTTGGTTGATAGTTGAACCAGTTTGTAAAAGTTCATTTTTCTTGATTGAAGATTCATCTCTTTGGTTAAAAATTTAACTATTTTATGGATGTTAACTTTTTATTTGAAAAATTCATATATTCGGGTTAACAATTCAACTGTTTTGTAGCAGACTCTTCTTTTTGGCTTAAAATGTCAGCAGTATGGTAGAAAAATCAACTGTTTGGTTGACAATTCTTCTGTTTGATAAAAAATAAACGATTTTTTTGAAAATGTATATTTTCTTCTTTGAAAAGTCAACTGTTTTGTCGAAAATTTCTCTTTTTGGTTTGAAAATTCCTCTCTTGGTAAAAATGTCATTTTTCCATTAAAAATGCAACGTTTTGGTTAAAAATTAATTGTTTTTCTTGAAGAATTGATAATTCAATTCTATTCTTGAAAATTTGTTACTTTTTTTAAACGTTTATCGCTGTAGGTTTAAAATTCAACTATTTGTTTGCAAATTTAACGTTTTAAAACATTTTTCTCTTTTGCTTGAAAGTTCAACTATTTGGTTGTAAATGCAACTCTTGGGCTGAAAGTTATTATTTTTGTGGATGAAAATTCATCTTTCTTGATTGAAAATTAACTTTTTTGTCGAAAATTCATCTTATCGGGTTTAAATATGAACGTTTTTTTTTTAAATTAGACTTTTTAGCTTGTACACTCCACACTATTGTTGAAAATTCATCTCTTTTGGTAGTAAAGTGAACTATTTTGTAGAAAGCGCAATATATTTCGACTTGAAATCTTAGAAATGTGGTACCTACTTTAACTTGATTAAAAAGAATTTATTCCTCTATTATTCTCCTATTTTCGTGAAAACCAAAAAGATTAATTTTTAACTAAGAAGATTAATTTTTTGCCAAAAAAATTGAATTCTAACAAAATACATACATTTTTAACCTAATAGTTAAATTTTTACTCAACAAGATTAATTTTCTACCAGAAAAGACCATTTTTCAACAAAATACATACATTTTTAACCAAATAGTTGCATTTTCAACCAGAAAGACAAATATTCTACCAAAACAAACGAATGTTCAACAAATTACATAAAGTTACAACTAAATAGTTTGAATAATGGATCTGGTGTTAGTCCAAATTTGATTAATTCTCAATTGAAAAAAACGCTTTTTCTACAGAACAGTTTATTTCTATGAAACAGTTGAATTTTCAATCCGAGAATATAAATTTTCAACAAAAAAGTTAATTTACAACCAATCAGTTGAATTTTCAACAAAATATTAAAATTTGCACTTAGAAGCAATTACTTCTAAACAAACAAAAAATACGAATTTTTAACTAAAATTATGAATCTTCAACCAAAAAAATGTACTTTTAAGAAAGTAGTTTTACTTTCAACCAAGGTATTTAATTTTCAACATAAAAAAATTAATTTTTAAAGAAGAATGTGATAGTTGATATTTCCAGAAGAAAAATATTTTCATTTGTCATAAAAAACAATTGAATTTAAGCAAAAAAGACAAATTTGCAACAAAAAGGAAGAATTTTCAACCAAGAAGAATACTTTTTTTTTAATCAAAAAACAAAGTTTAACAAAGTTTTAACAAAATTTTAACAAAATAGTTCAACTGTAAACAAAGTAGTTTAATTTTCAGCCACTTAGTTTAATCTTGAACTATATTGATGAATCTTTAACCAAAAAGGAGAATTTTTAACGAAAAATGTAATAGTTGGATTTAACCAACAAGTACGAGTTTTTAACAAAAGCCTTGAATCCTCAACTAAAACAGATTAATATTCAACCAAACGGTTGCATTTTTAACCAAAAAAATTGAATTCCTACCAAAAAATAAGAATTTGTAACAAAATACAAAAATGAATAAAATGACATTTCGACAGAAAGAGATGTATTTTTAACAAAAGAGTTGAAGTTTCAACCAAGAAGTATGACATTTTAGCAAAATTATTGAATTTTTAACAAGATAATTCAATTTTGAATCAAGCAATACATTTTTCAAATAAAAAAGATGAATTCTCAACGAAAAATTTGATAGTAGACTTATCAACCGAAAAGAATGAATTTCAAACAAAAATAGTTGGATTTTCCCATTGAGTTCTATTAATTCAGGTCGCATTTAAGGGGGAAAATGAGAAAAAGGAAATAATTAAAAGTTTGTGACATTCCGAGGCCTGTACAAGTAAAAACAGACGTTTTTTTTATTAATGAAAAAAAATTCTAATCCGCCGTGTCGCCCCTAAAAATTGGCCGCACTAGGCCACGGCCCTTTTGGTCTTTGGTGTAAAAAGGACACTCCACAATAATTTTTTTTTCTTATGAGCTAATGTTAACTCTGCGAATTTGATTTAAAAGGAAATCAGAGAAACTTTTTTGGGACCTAGAAGATTTAAAAAACATTGTGGGATAGCGTAAGGTGAAATTCGTGACGGCTTCGCGGCTTTGGCCTCCGTAGGAGCGATCCGCCGAGAATTCGTGCCGCAACGTCAAGTGACGTTGTAGCCGCAGCTGGTGCACTACTAAAGATCCGAGGAAGATGCTGCACTCCTGGGAAGATGGCGTAGATAACGCGTGAATTATTTCCGCGGTACATCCGCTTTGGAGGCAGGTACCCGACATCCTCACCCTCTTCCCGTCCCACCTATCTTTCCGCCCAGTTGACTTTATCAACCTTATTAAAAACCGATTCCAAGAGATCCCGTAGAGATAGAAGCTCTATCCTGGGGCCGATCAAATACCCGAGTCCTCGTTATATTACAGGCTTATTTATATTATATTTGCGGGCGGTCGCAGGTATTAGGTGGGTGCCCGGCTGGGCCCAACATTTCGCATTTTGCCACACTATCCATCCCTCTTTCTCCTCGATGCGATGCATTAGCACTCCTTAGCTTTGGACCCGTTTAGACGGCCGGCAACCAGGAAATCCGATTGTGTGCTTTATACGGTAGTATGGTTACGCCATTAAGTTATGATGGAGATCTCTATCCGAGAAAGCGTAAAGTAACTGCTTACAGCAAAGTGCAGCGGCGATTATCCAAATCGTGCACCGATCTTTACGTACGACATGCTTTCCTCTCTACTCTTTTTTCCCTCGTTTTTTCTCTTTTCTTCTCTTTTCCTCTTAGGCTCTCGTGTCTCGGACTTACAATCAGAGCGGCGAACTGGATCTCTACACCAGACAGATTTAGCTTTAAATCGAAAGTGAGTGACGATTCTGTGTAGGTTGAAATGCAGGGATAGGAAAGTGGAATGCATCAAGGGAAAGCAATTGGAGGATGGAAATTAATTTGCAGAGAATTATAGGTTTAAAGCAGTGCAAGTTTTTAGAAGGTATCTCCCGACCGGGAAATCGGAAATGACCGGGATTTTTCTCTTGAATGCACTACTACTAATATGCAAATTAAAAGTGGTTTCATATATTTTATTAATCTAACTAGAGACCAAACACGCGTACTATGCGCACTATTATTATTATTTGTTTGGTCTCCCAAAATAATACCTATTATCTATAATAATAAAAAAGCAAGGAAAATATTTTTGATAATTGATGAAAATTGATGTCTTAACTTTAGAATTAATATATATATATATATATATATATATATATATATATATATATATATAATATGTATAGAGAGAGAGAGAGACAGACAATTAAACTGTTCTGTTTTTTATAAAAGATACTAATTTCCGACGAAGACTAACATAACATCAACAGTTGCTTAATATTGTAAATGTTCTTTTAAATCTAATGTTTTTTGTTTAAAATCACGGATTTCCCGTGAAAAATGTGAGTATAATCTAAAATTGTAAATCTTTTTTAGATTTATGCCGATTTCCGAGAAAAACGCGGGCATAACCTAAAATTGTTCCAAAATTTGGTCATCTTTGAAATCCAATATATATATACCATTAAACCATTTCCCTTTCAGGGTAGGCGTGACACTACCCGATTCGGGTAGTGTTTCTAGGTTTTTCTTGTAGTTATAAATAACTACAAGTGTGGGCTCACCACACCCACGATGTGCCAACAGCACTCATGTCAGTATTCTTGAATGGTCACCCATCCAAGTACTAACCGCGTCCAACGCTGCTTAACTTCAGTGATCTGACGAGAACTGGGTTTTTCAGCGTGGTATGGCCGTTGGCCATATTTTTTTTTTTTTTTTTAATAGTTTTTATTAAAAGTACTGATTTAGGTATGAAACGCCAACAAAACTAAGAATTGTACAACAATTTGTAACTTTAATGACTGAATGATAATCTGAAAATTCCTATGATTTTTGAAATTCAAAGTAACTTAACCTAAAATTGTTAAAAATGTGAATATTTTTTATAATCTAATTTAAAAAAATTCAAATTTCCGACGAAAAACCCTAACATAATCCAAAATTGTTAAAAAGATTCTAAGTCTTGTTCAAGGGTATAACCGTTTTTATTTTAAAATACCAATTTTTAGTGTAAATCGCTAACATACCCTAACATTGTTAATAAATTATGTGAAAATGATTTAATATAAACTGAAACTGTTCAAAAATTGCAGATCTTGTTTGAACTATAATGATTTTTGTTTATAATGCCAGTGTTCGTTGTAAAACGCTAACATAACCTAAGATTATTAAAAGTTGTAAATCTTCTTTGAAATATAACTTTTTTATATTAAAGATGCCAATGTACAACGAAAAGCCCTAGCATAATCCAAAATTGATAAAGATTCTAAATCTTGCTTAAATTATAAAGTTTTGTTGTTTTTAAATATTGATTTTTGGTGTAACAGAAAAATGTACAGAATTGTAAATCTTCTTCGAAATCTAATGACTTTTGTTTAAAATAACCGATTTCTATGAAAAACATTAATATAACCGAAAACTGTTCAAAGATTGCAAATCTTGTTCGAACTATAACACAGCCACACAAAAAAATCCTTCTTCGGGTCTGAAGGTCAGACCATGTTTATTATATGTTTTTGGGGTCGCTGAATCCGAATCCGAGGTCCAAAAACCCCCCAGCACGTCAGGGATCTGACATAACCTAAAAAAAATCTTTTTTTGGGTCTGGAGGTCAGACCATGTTAACTATATGTTTTTGGGGTCGCTGAATCCGAATCCGTAGTCTAAAAAACTCCAGCACGTCAGGGTTTTGATTTTCAAAAAAACTCGTGAAATTTATTCATCCGACTTACGTGTGTCTGCATCCAGGGCACCTCCTCGCGGTGACGGCGAGCAACGGATTGAGCCTGTGATCCGGATAAGTCCCTGGATTACGGCTTTGATGTCGTCATGGCCGGCGCACGCAAGCGTTTTACGATGCAGAGAGTCGCATCCTTAGGATTCGGATTCAGCGACCCCAAAACCATATAATAAACATGGTCTGACCTCCGGACTCGAAAAAAATTCTCATGAGGTTTTCTGAGGTTATGTCAGAACCCTGACGTGCTGGGGTTTTTTGGACCTCGGATTCGGATTCAGCGACCCCAAAAACATGTAGTAAACATGGTTTGATCTCGAGACCAGAAAAAAGATTTTTTATGAGGTTTTTTGAGGTTATGTGAGAACCTTGACGTGCTGGGGTTTTTGGACCTCGGATTTGGATTCAGCGACCCCAAAAACATATAATAAACATGGTCTGACATCCAGACCCGGAGAAGATTGTTTTTGTGTGGCTGTATGATTTTTTTTTTAAACCAATTTTTTTAGTAAAACACTAATGTAACATAAAATTTGTTAAAAGCTTATAAACCTTGAAAATCTAATTGTGATAATGATTTTTTTTTTAATATTAATTTCCGGTGAAAAGACGTTAAGAACAGATCAGGTAAATTGTTGAAAATTTGCAATTTTTGAAATCTAATACTTTTTTATTTCATATATCGTATTTTGGTTTAAAATGCTAATGTAATTTAAAATTGATGAAATTTGGATATCCTAATGATGATTTTTATTTAAAAATACCAATTTCGGGTGAAAAAATGCACACAACCTACAATTTTTAGAAATTTTAAGTTTTCTTCGAAACTTTATGATTTTTTATTAAAATTTTTTTTTTAATACTCATTTCCAGCGAAAAGTAGTAACATAAAAAGTGTATAATTGTGTAGAAATTTTTTATGTAAGTTGTTGGCTTTAGGGTCAGGTGAATTGAAACGAATTAAGTTGTTTCAAACGTTTCGGCACACAATGGTGGCTCTCATCAGTGAGTTTTATTAAATCTGTGAAAAGTACATAATATCTTGTAGGTACGCAGTTTTACAATTAAAAGTGTTATTCATTGGTTAATATCTCCGTTGTGAGATTATAAAAATTATATAATTTAAAAAATTTGATTTTGTTTAATTATATTAATAACTATTGGTGAATATTGCAGTATTATTAAAACAAGGTTTTATTTTAACGAAGTACAATTGATGAAAAAACAATGACAATGTAGACGAAAAAATGATGACAAAATTTTTATTTTATTTTTTAATTTTTATTCTCCATACAGTGGTAAGAATACCAATTGTGAGGAAACATTGCATTCAAACATTTATTTATTTAAACAATTTATTTCTTTTGATTTCTTGCATACAAATTTTCCTTTGAAAAAATTTGTTTTTGAACATTTTTAAATTTTAATTTCACAAAAAATTTGTTTTTTTTTTCTTTATTTTATTTTTTTTCTCGCCCAAATTTGGAAGTTTACTGAGTTTTTTATTTTGGTTACCATTGAAATTTATTTCTGTGGCAGTAGAATCATTTCAACAATCACAATGTAGTGAAAAATACATCTTTCAAAGAAACATTTTAGTTGAATAATTATTTGATTGTGCTGTCAAATGTAAGCATTGCATTTAAAGCATTCGTGAAATTATGTAAGAAACTGAGATTATTAAGGACAGTTTTATGTTATATAAAATTCATTCTTTTCTCACAACATGATAAATATTTTCAGATGTAATAAAATTGCTTGGTTTTGCTTTTACGTCTAATTTTAAATTAAAATGTACTAAATTTCTTGTTGTATTCAAAAGTTGTGTCTACGGAAATAAAACGTTTCATTCTGAATCAAATTGCATTAGAAATTATATTTTCAATAATTTATTATATAATTTGAAATTTTTAATTTAACCGCCGAATATTAGTTAAGAACAACAAATGTTTCTCATTTCGGTTTTCTATGATTTTTCCGATTAAAAGTGATTATTTGTAGATTTGATTTTCAATATTTCAAGTTTAAGATATAAAAAAACATCAAGTAATGAAAAGCCAATCCGGTTTTCAAAAAAAATGATTGCAACATTTTCGAGAAATATAGTTACCCTACATTTTTTAGATTATATTCTGAATTGGAACAGGAAGTTTGTGAAAAAAAATCATAATTCTCACTTGGAATAGGGAATTTTCCAAAAGAATTATAATTTGACTTGGAACAGGGCATTTTTGACATGGAAAGGGAATTTTTAAACGAATTTCAATTCCGATTTGTAAGAAAGAAATTAAACAAAGCCCTGTTCCAAGTCAGAATTCGTCACAGTTTGAAACTTCCCTCTTCAAAACTGTAGAAGGAAGTTACATATTTCTGAATTACAATAGACAATTTTATAAATAACTATAATTCTTATTCGGAGAGGGAATTTTCAAAAAGAATTAAATTATTATTTGGAACAGTAAATTTTCTAAAAGAATTATTGTAAATCTGATTTGCGACAGGGGATTTCAGTAAAGAATTATAATTTTGACTTTGAGACACGGAATTCTATAAAAAAATTTATAATTTATAATTTTCTTTTTAGATTCATTTTAGAATAGGAAATTTCGTTAAGAATTATAATTTTTACTTTAGGATAGGGAATTTTAGTAAAGAATTATAATTTTGACTTTGGGACAGGAAATTTTCTAAAAGAATTATAATTATGGGATAGAACTGGGAAGTTTTGCAAACAATTATAATTTTCTTTTTAGATTCATTTTAGAATAGGAAATTTCGTTAAGAATTATAATTTTTACTTTAGGATAGGGAGTTTTCGTAAAAAATTCTAATTTTACTTGGAACGGGGAATTTTTGGCATGGAGCGGGAATTTTTGAAAAGAATTTTAATTCTAATTTAGAAGAAGGGAATTAAAAAAAATCTTTGTTTCAAGTCAGAATTCGTCACAATTTGAATCTTCTCATTTTCAAATTTTGGAAAAGGGGAGTTATGTACTATATTTTGGAAATGAATTGCATTGTTACTTGGTATAGGAAATTATCTAAAAGAATTATAATTCTGAGTTTGGACGGGGAATAAAAAAATGAAATATGAAAGAAATTCCCGTAAAGGATTATAATTTCGACTTTGGACCAGAGAATTTTGTAAAGAGTTATAATTTTGTCTTGGAACAGGTAATTTTTGACATGGAACGGAAGTTTTTGAAAATAACTTTAAGTCTGATTTGAAAGGAGGAAATTTAAAAAATTCTCTGTTCAAATTCAGAATTATAATTCTTGAAAAAATTTCTCCGTTCCAAATCAGAATTGTAATTCTTATGACCAACAATTGTATCATGTTCCTACTCAGAATTATAATTCTTTTCCAAAATTGCATGTTCCAAATCAGAAATCTTTGAATTTCTCTAAATCTTTAGAAATCTCTTGTAATATTTAAAAATCGTTTGGAATCATTCAAATCTTTTCAACTCATTTCAATTGACCGAGCAAATTTAACAATAGATCGTGGTAAAAGCGGGAAATGACCCGATCCCGAGATGGGAAGGCTGAGTTTGGAAAGAAAATTTTGTCTTGCTTAGGGCAAGACATAAAATCTAGTTTCCTGATTCTTGTTATGAACCCAGCCGTGGGTAATAAATAATCAACTTCCTTGATCGTTGGTACCAATTCCATAGTTCGATTGACCTTTTAGTTTCTCTGGAATTAGACTAGGCACAATATTATTTTTTTTTGTATTTCCACGCCACATGATTTATTACTATTCATTTTATTTTATTTCCGTGCTCTTAAAGTTTTATCAAGCTGTAATAATAACGGAAATTCAGGTAAATGAATTAGGTGTCATCACATTTTTTTAAATTCATGGAATTTTTGTTTTCAAATCAGGAAGCCACCCAGAATATCACTTTTTCCACATTTGATTACATCTATCAACTAATTGGTAGGAAAGTTTTCAAAATTTGGTCTCGGGATTTAAAAATATAAATAAAATTTAAAAATTAAAAAAAATTAGATCCCTTTTCCACTATAATTAATATTTTTCTCAATTTCATTATAATTACTTATTTCCAATTCGAAGGTCAAAAATTGGACAAGCTCCACACTCTAAAAACAGACTATTGACTGTCAAACGATTCCTTTCACTATTAAAGGATTTTCCATTCAAAATTGGCATGAGAGGAAATCCTCTCATAGTTAAAGGATTGTCGTTTCAAATGCTATCCTTTAACTGTGAAAGGTTTTCCTTTAACTTTGATATTGACGTGAAATCTATTGTCGGACAAAAGTAAGAATAATTTGAACGTTAAAAGGAAACTTATTGCATGATATTACGTGCAAGAAATGTACAAAAGCCGAACTTTGGTGAATGTAAATATAAAGTCGATAATTATCAATTCTATAACAATGAAAAGTGAGGTTATGTGGAGCAAAAATTGTTCTTTCAGTACACGTACCTTCCAAACTTCTCGCGTCGCAATCTGGGATTCCTATTTTTTTGAAGAAATCCATTTTCTATATCAGATCGCACGTTTTTTTGCACTGAAAAAATTTACTTGTGCACATTGGGTGCTAAGCGATATTTACTCATGGACAGGCGAGGCGCACTTCCTCCGCTAGCCAACAAATGAAATCCTTTAATAGTTAAAGGAATTCTTTTCGAAGTCAAAAGAAATAGTTTATCAGTAAAACTAGTTCCGTTTTGCATTTAACGGATCAGTCTTTGAACAGTGAAACGATTCTATTGATGGACAAAAGAAATCTGCTTAATTTGAAAGGACGCATTCTGAAAGGATCGTAATTTTACTGTTAATAGACTTTTTCTTAGAGTGCAGTTTAAGTTATTCAAAATTTAGAAAATTTGCATTTTAAATGTAATTTTTTTCATTGAAATTGTATTTAATTAAAACTTTTTAAATTGGATAATTACGATTTTCACCTTATAACATTAATAATTGAACATTGTCAAACTAATATAATTTAAAATTAAATAATTTTTAATTGTAACTTTAAATCGAATACGTTGTAAATAAAATAATTTCGAATTCAGACATTGAAAATTGTATAATTTTAAACGAAAAATATTCAACATTATATAATCACAAATTTAAAGTCATAATTAGTTACAGTTTGAAATTAGAAACTTTTCAAACTGAATAACACTAAATTATTTGGTATTATTAGATAATATGGAATTACAACTATCTAAAATTGAACAATAGCAACAGCGTTTTAGATTTATAAATTTTTTATTGCAATTACTAAAGATATAATAATTTTTTTAAATAAAAAATTTGTTATCAAAACAGTTTGTCTAGTCTAAAGTTTATATCGTTAAGAATTCTATATTTAAAAATACCTACATTGGAAATCTGAATTTCAAAAGAATCTTTCTCGATCTTGCATTTTTTTTCGATTTACTGGTCGAGATTTTTTTTAAACCAGAAAAAAATCGACCTCAGCCCGAATTTTGATAAAAAAACATTTTAAAATATTTTTCTGGTCAATGATATTACTTTCCTATTTCCCTATTTTGAAGTTTCGATCGTACTTAGATGTTCACTTTTTTTAAAGGAATATGCAATGAATTGAATGGATGTTCTAGATTAGTTTAGAAATTGGAAGTTGATTGCGGTTTGGCGATTAAAAAAACTTATGTTTAAAAACATACCATTCGGAAACGGTTTTTGTCCCTTTGTGTTTATTTCGGTTGAGTCATAGGAGATCAATTTGAATTACAAACAACTTTCACACTTTCACCTTTAAAGATATTTGAAAATTGGTATACTGACCTTTATAAAATTGAAAAGTTAATACAGTATCAACTTTGCTTTGAAAAAGTTGGATATCGTAAGCTCAAAATTAAAAGCTAATGCAATGCAGTTTACGTCCTTATAATTTGACCTAAATTTGATAAAATTGATCTTTTTTAGGTGAAAATTCAAATATTTTGTTGAAAATTCGTCTTTCGAGGTAGACAAGTAATCTCATTAGTTCAAACTGCATATTTTTGGTTAAAAATTCATTTTTTATTGTTAGAAATGTAACTATTTTGTTTGTTTTTTTTTGTTGAAAATTTATTTATCTAACTGAAAATTGAAATATTTTATTTTTGATTGAAAATTGATCTTTTTTAGTTGAAAAGTGGTCTTTTTTGGTAGAAAATTAATCTTTATAGTTAAAAATTAATTTTGTTGATTGAAGATTCCTAATTTTAGTTGAAAATTCATTTCTTCAACTGAAAATTTAACTATTTCATTTTTGGTGGAAAAATTATATTTTTCGATAGAAGTGTAATCTTCTTGGTTAAAAATGTACCTGTTTAGTTGAAAGTTTATTTTATTTGATTGAAAATTAATTTTCTTACTGAAAATGTAATTATTCTATTTTTGGTTATAAACTCATTTCTTTGGTTGAAATTTACTCTTTGTTTGGTAGAAAATTCATCTTTTGGTTTCAAATATAACAATTTTTTTTGCTGAAAATTTATTTATCTGACTGGAAATTGAAGAATTTTATTTTTGATTGAAAATTGATCTTTTTTACTTGAAAATTCATTTCTTCATCTGAAAATTGAACTATATCATTTTTGGTGGAAAATTGATCTTTTTTGATAGAAATTTAATCTTGGTTAAAAATTCATCTGTGTGATTGAAAGTTTATTTTATTTGGTTGAAAATTAATTTTTTCACTGAAAAGTTACCTATCTATTCTATTTTTGGTTAAAAATTCATTTCATTGGTTGAAATTTAATCTTTTTTTGGTAGAAAATTCATCTTTTGGGATGAAAATTCAACCACTTGTTTACAATTTCATATTTTTAGTTGAAGATTCATTAAATTAGTTGGAATTCCACTATTTGGTCGTAATTTAACTGTTTTGTTAAAAAATCATATGTTCGGGTTGGAAACTCAACTGTTTTCCGGAAAGTCGTCTTTATTCAACATTTTGGAAGAGATTTTTTTGACTGAAAAATCTTTCTGGGTTGAAAATTCAACTCTTTTCTTGAAAATTCCTCTTTTTCGATTGAAAATTAGTCTGTTTTGGTTGATGATTCAACTAATTTTTTGAAAATTCTCATTTTTTTTGGCTTAATTCTACTCTTATTCATTAAAAATTAAAATATTTTTTGGTTTAATTTAATTGTTTTTGATTGAAAATTAAAATATTTTTTGGTGCAAATATTAAGTGTTACACTTTTTGTTGCAAATTACTTTTTTTTTGTTGTTGAAATGTAATTTTTTTCAACTAAAAATTTCATCATTTCTATTTTGGTTCAAAATTTATCTTTCTGAGTTGAAAACTCAACTACTTGGTTTAAAATTGATCTATTTTACGTATGTCTTACATAATTTGTGCATGACCCCTTATAAAATTATGTATGACGGTTTTCACTAAAACAATTTAACATTAGTTTGGAAACAACGATTTTTTTATGTATTGAAAATTATTGATCTTCTAGATGTAAGGTTGTTTTTATACCTAAAAGAAAAATTTAGAACGGTCAAGAAAAAGTCAAGGAAAGTCAGGGAATTTCGAAATTAGTATTTTATAGTAACCCTCATAAATTCACTCTTACAAATGAAAAACATCGTTATTTAGTTTAATATTACAATTTTCAGGTTTTTGAGGTGAGTAGCCACCCTGGAAATAATAAGTAACATTTATACTCTTAATATGATTTACGTTCAGTCAGAGCTCATAAAATGAACTACTCTTATCTTTATAATTTTCTAACAAAAGTGATCTCTATACCATAGTTCTTTAATTATAGAAATAAATATAGTCTTTAAGACGTTTTATCTTTCCTCAAATGATTGTCCTTATTTTGGACATAATTGGAAAATAAAGTTACTATTTGCAGTCTGAAGGTGACAACGAAATAGACTTATGGTGTATGATTAACAACTAGTCAGCATTTCATAACCACTCTTCAAACACCTTTCACAGGGTGTAGTTCTAACGGACGTGGAGCACCAGTAACAGTTAAACAAGCTTTTACTGCTCACGTATTATTCTGTTTTCTTCATTCCACTCATCAGAATGTACATAAGAAACAGAATAATGACTTTCCAATACCTATAGATTACAGTCCCCCTTGATGAGAGAGGTCATTATTTTACAGGAAATATGTCCTGCTTCCCAGTTCATAAACTAGAGTGGACTTCGTTTAAATCTGTTGGATAGGTTATTGATTTGTGGTTCATCAATGTCCAGATTATCTCTCTTCTGTGCATGGGGTAACCGTTAATAATTAGCTTCTACTCGATTCTGTGTAAATATCCGACTCTATAATTAAATGTCTAACTTTTTTAGAGTTATATTCGAAAGTTCAAATTAGTTCTCCTTCTCGAATAAACAGTGGAAATTTCGTTAGAATAACAAACTTCTAGGTAGTTTTAAAGTGCTTCACATTTTAATTTGTTCTACTATGAAGGTATAGAATTTAAAATGTTAATTTTAAAATATAAAACATAAAAAATGTTGAAACACATAGGTTGTATGTAATTATTTTAGCTGAATTGAATGGCGCTATTAGTTTTCCCTATTTCGCATACTCGACAATTTGTTTGAACAATTAAAAAAAGGATTTCTTGAAAAATCATCTATTATTTCTTGCGCTATTAGTTTTCCATTTTTAAAAATTGAAAAAAATGGTAATTTTTCATTTTTGAGCCTTCTACTTGCCCTCTAACATGTTTCTATTGAAACAGTTGAAAAAAAAACAATTTAAATAAAGAAAATTTTTCGTAGCACTTATATAGTTGTGAGTTTTTGGCAGAGGACGCTTTTTAACGATATTTTTCTCGAAAATTATCAACTTTTTCCACTTTTTTTATAGATCTATAGATCTCGATCAACTCTCGAATGAATTTTCTGAACTTTTTGTTAAAAAAATAATAAAATAAAAAATAGAAATATTTCATTAACTATTTTTACCCGCGTATAATAATTTATGATTTGGAGAACTTATACGATGATAATATCGTAACGAAAATTAGAATGTAAACATAAAACATTTTTAGATTTGTATGCCTTTACTAGATACAATAGAATACCGATTAATAATTTTATAACAAAAGTGCCGTATAAAATTGTCGTGGGTACTCACGGTTCAGTAGATCGTAAATAATATTGTTATCGAGACAGGCGAAGTAGTGAAAACTAATTACCGAAGCAATTTAATTGGTCGGATAATTCGCTGAAAATTAATATATTCAATATGCATATATCCAAATTTTTTATTATAGATAAAAGCTTTCAATTTCTCATTTATAAATTGAAAATCACACACTTATTGAGAATAAGAATGTGGCAAATTATGAAGATGGAAAAAAATGTATTGAATACAAAAATTGGCTTTGAGCAATTTCTTATAAAGTTAGCTTTCTTGTATTTTCAAAAAAGAACTTTCAAAACAGATGTAAATGATACAATATAGAGATTTTTGAACAGTAAGTTACTGATTTATCCCTCTTTAGTATGATAAATTGAATACTTTAATGTAGTTTAATTTGCAGTTGAATTTTGAAATTTGAAAAACACACTTAATTGAGAATCGGAATATGGAAAATTATAAAAATTAAAATAAATTGTCAGTTCAAAATATTTATATAAAAAAGCTCGGGATTTTCTGTGTAATAATATAAATACAAAAATTGGCTTCGATGGAATTCTCTTATCAATTTAATTTTCTTACATGGAAAAAATTTATAGTTTAAACAGAAAAATACTGAAAAATCAAATCAACAAAAATAATTTTTGATTTTTGAAACAGTAACCTTTATCCCCGACTCAAAGATTCTCATATAATTAAATTAACTATGTAACTTCGTGAGTTTCAAATTTCAGACAAAACGATTTAAAAATGTGATGTATTAATAATAATACTCAAAGTAAACAGGGCCGCCTTAGATCAGGAAAAATCTGGAAATTAGGGAAAAGTCAGGGAATTTTATTGGTCATGGAAAGTAAGGAGAAAGTCGGGGATTTTGAAAAGATCTTGCAAAATTCACGGAATTTGAGGCACTTTAAATAACTTTCAAGGATAATAAATGAATTTTATTTTAATTTGAAATGGTTTTATTCTATTTCTTCTTTTGCTTCCTCCTGATGATTATATTTTTAGGTAAACAATTTTATTATTTGAAAAATTAACTGTTTTGTTGAAAAATCGTCTTTTTGGGTTGAAAATTCATTTGTTTAATAGAATTTTTATCTTTTGGATACTAATGAAACGGTTTGGTTGAAAACTAATCTTGTTTGGTTAAGGATTCAACTATTTTGTTAAAAAGTCGTCTTTTTTGGTTGAATTCAACCAAACTTTATGTTCTTGATTTAAAATTAAAATCTTTTTTGGTTGAAATATCTACTATTACGTTATTCGTTGAAAATTCACCCCTTTTGGTTGAAAATTGAACTACTTGGTTGAAGGTTGTACCACTTTGTTAAAGAATAATTTTTTTGTTATAGATTCATAATTTTAGTTAAACATTGATGTCTTTGGTAGAAAAATAGTTTTTATTTTTCTGAAGGTTAATTTTTTAACTGAAAATTAAACTGTTCTAGTGGAAGCATCATCATTTCAATTGAAAATTCATTTGTTGGTTAAAGGTTAAGCTATTTTGTTAAAAATTCATTTTTTGGGTCAAAAATTCAACTGTTTTACTGAAAAATCGTCTTTTGGTTTGAAATTTCAACAATTTGGATAACTTTTTTTTTCTTTGTTCACAGAACAATCTTTATTTGCTGAAAATTCATCTTTTTGGTTGGAAAATTCATCATTATATAGTTGAAAATTCATCTCTTTGGTTGCAAATTAATCTTCTTGCTTGAAAATTCCTCGTTTTGGATTTAAAATTGATTTCTTTTGGTAGAAATATCTTTTTTGGTTGAAATTTTTACTATTTGGTTCAAAATTCATTTTTGTAAGTGGAAATATAAAGTATTTGCTTAAAAATTCAACTATTTTTATGGAAATTCTATTATTTCGTTAAAGTCATATTTTTTGGCCAAAAATTAAACTTTTTGTATTGAATATTTGTCTATATTGACAGAAAATTCGTTCATTTGAATTGAAATTTTATATTTTTTGTTGTTGAAAATTCATCTTTGTAGGTTGAAAATTCAATAATATTATTTAGTTAAAAATTCAATTATTTTGTTGAAAATTTAACTTATTTTAAAAAGTCATATTTTTGGTCGAAAATTCAACTGCTTTGTTGACGGGAAAATCCTTCGTCTTGGATTGAACATTCATATATATATATATATATTTTTTTTTGAAAATTCAACTGTCTTCTCAAAAATGCAATTATTTGTTTGAAAATGCAACCATCTTTGTTTCAAGTTTATTTTTTTTCTTAATTTGATCATTTGGTTGAAAATTCAACAACTTGGTTAAAAATTCATTTTTGTTTGGTTGAAATAAATAAATTTGAAATTTTAATATGAAATTTTATTGTTTTATTTCGTTCATAACAAATTATTTTATGTTAAAAATGTTACAAAATTAAAGTGCTGGTCTTTGAATATTAATGTTCAGGGAAAATGAAAAATTGATCAGGGAGAAATCCGGGAATTTCGAGAATAAAGTTTTTCGACAACCCTGTTAAATTATGTTGTAAATCCCTATTGTAAAGATTTTTCGAATATTGTTTGGTCAGAATAAGGATTAATATAGTTGATATAAATTTTTTCCATATATGTTTCCTAAAAACAAGTTTCAAAACAGATGTAAATTAAAAGATATACAGATTTTTTAACAGTAAATTACAAGTTTATCCCACTGTGGTATGTTAAATCGAATATTTTAATATTTTAATTGGTAGTTGACTTTTATGTTACTTTTTGAGGTAGATTGTGTGTCCCTATGATTAATTATGAATTTCAAAGCTCGAAATTGGTTCTTGATTTAAAATCAATGATTGAATATGCTGCATTGGAATTTATACTGATTTATTATTCTATTGACATTAAATTTTCTGTGGAATTAATATTGAAATCTGAAATAAATCTTCAAATTCTCCTTCTATTCATTATTGAAAAAGTATAAAACTTGCGGGAAATGTATGTTATACGTTGAGAGTTCGAAGTGGACAGAGGATGGAAGGGATTTTCGACCATTAGCGTTATTATCGGGTTCGTTGAGCATATATCCAGACCAGTTCTCAATATTCAAAGAGTACTTCTCCTAATTACACTTTTCTGTCGTCATCATCATCCATAGGGTATTGGCACAAGATAGATGCAAACCTGGCAAAAGCGCGTGTGCTACATTAATGGAATGTATGGTCGATTAGTGTGGTTGGTAAACTGCTAAACCATAGAGCTGTCGAATCTCGGTGATTAATATCGGTAACACGTGTTTAGATGCACCGTTATCTTCTCATCGTTTGTTAAAATGAGATAATGTATTCAGGTCTCGTGACTTTTCCGTTTCACCTCAGTAATAGCCTAGGTTGCGTAATTTAAACCTTTCTTGAAAGTTAATGAAGGCAGCGACCAATTAATGCAAAATTGAGATTAGTTTTCGCTCTTGTGCAAAACTATTTAAAATGCTGACTTTAATTTGGGACCTTAGCTTTAATTTGATATTTAACCTTTTCTTGCGTCCTTATAATGATAGAGGAATCCGGTTTCTAAGATAAATGAGTTTCAAGTTTCTCATATATTTTTATTTATATATGCCTTGTTTGGGAAAAGGACGTATGTTTGCTAGTACTGCAAAATTGGATTTAATAAGTTTTTTCTTCAAGAACCTTTTCAGTAGAATATTTCAATATTCAGAAGGGAACGAGTGACTGAAAGGTTGGGGCGGCACTCCTGTTAGGATGATGAAAGCACTGTGAATAAGAAATAAGGAATAAGGAATGGACCTGCAGAGAACAGAATATTCTCAGATGACTATCTACCTTCATTTTTTTTGCTTATTTTTATCTTGTAAATTACATTGCTTTGATCGTGCCACCTACTTTTCCTTGGAGAATTTTTTATCAGGGGGTCGAGTTTTTAAATGAATGGCTCTTACATTATGTGTCCTTTTCTTCTGAACTTTGGGATTGGGTGAACATTCATTAATACATGGATCACAGTCCGTCTCTTTTTTTACTTAATCGTCTTTTTTACATAATCTTCCCTTCCCCCCCCCCTGAAAATTGAAAAATCCCCTAACATTCCCCAAATCGAGAATTGTGATCCAATTTTCCCTTATTCTCAGTTTTTTGCAAGGTTTCGAATCATTTTTCAAGAATCATAAATAGAAATTCAAGGAATTGGAAAACAAGTCCCTTCAAAAGAGAATCTTCTTGATGATGCCAATTTCAAATATTTAATAATCGATTTATTTCCTAGTTTTGTGGATTTGAGGTAATTGTCGACAGGGAAGAATTCGCTAATGGTTCAATCGAGAAATTAAACCCGAAATATAACACGCTTCACATGCCAAAATGCTAAAAAAAAGTGGAGAAATAAGGAAATTTGTCACTAAAATAGGGGAATACATTTTTTTAAATAAAATTAATGTTTATACTGTATGAAATTCAATTTTACGCTTCAACTCGAATTCTTGAACAAAAAGATTAATTTCCAAACAAGAATATTAATTTTCTACAAAAAAAACAACGAATTTTCAACTAAAATGATGTATCTTCAACCATGCAAATAAAGTTTTAATAAAGCACTTCAAATTTTACCAAGTACATAGTTAAATTTTCAACCAAAAACGATGAATTCTTAACGAAAAATGTAATATTTGATATAAGAACCAACAAATATTTTAAATAACAAATAGTTGAATTCATCAAAAAAATACGACTTGTCTGCAAAATATTTAATTTTATAAGCCAAAAGGACGAATTCTCTTAGAAACAGTTGAATTTTTAACCCTAAAATATGAATTTTCAACAAAAAAGTTTCTTTTTAACTATATAGTTGAATTTTTGATCAAAGTAATTGAATTTTCAACCGAATTCTTAACAAAAAATGAAATATTTGAAATTGGAACCAAAAACGGTTTTAATTTTAAATATGAAACAGTTGAATTCATCCAAACGAAATACGACTTTGCAACAAAATCGTTGATTTTTAACACAATTTTTGAATTTTCCAGTCAAAAAGTCGAACTTTGTAAGATGAAATTTGTAAAGATGAATTTGTAACTAAACTGATAAATCTTTAACCAAAAAATGATTTTTCAAGTCAGACAGATCTATTTTCCACATAATAGTTGAATTTCAACCAAAACGATAAATTTTTGACAAAATGGTTTATTTTTCCTCTAAATAATTAAATATTCAACCAGTTAATAAAATTTTCAATCATGAAAGATGTGTTTTTACCAAAAATGTAATAGGTGATATTTTAATCGAAAAAGATTTTAATTTAAAATAAAAAATAGTTAAATTCATAAAAAAAAGACGAATTGTCAACAAGATCTTTGATTTTTCAATCAATAAAGATTTTTCAGTCAAGAAAGAAAAAGCTGTCAACCAACTAGTTGAATTTTCAAGTCAAAAATCCAAATTCCCAACAAAATAGTTAATTTTTTAATCAAAAAAGATTTTTCATTCAAGAAAGATAAAAAAAATCAAGCAAATTGTTGAATTTTCAAACCAAAAAATACGATTTTTGTACAAAACAATTGAGGTTTCAACAAAATAATTAAAATTGCATGAAATAATATAATTTTTAACTAAAAAAGATTCATCTTGTTACATCTTTTTCTGATGGATTTGCATCAGTAGAAAATGCTGAAGTGTTCAACAGATTTTTAAAAGATAGCTAAAAAAATTTGTTTACACAAAAATCGCCATAAAACTTGCCGAGATAAATGTTGGCACTGACTAATATTACGGAATGTTCCGTAAAACTAACCGGTCAAGTACAGCCATAAGGCTAGGAATACGAAATTTTCTATAACTTTAGCCCTACACGAGCTGGAAAAAGGGTTATTCTTACGGAAAATTCCGTAACGATAGACAGTTAGAAAAGGTTAGGTTAACAGAGCAAAAATTTTGTTGAGCCAACTAAATCATTTGGTTGTACCATTTGGTTAACTGATCCAACAAAAAAGTTTGGTACGTTCAACAACATTTTTTGTGGCCACAACAAAATATTTTGTTGTTTGAACAGATTTATTTTTTAGAATTAACCATAATTTTGTAAAAGCAATAAAATTATTCAGTTGAAGTAACAATATGGTTTTTTTTGTAGGATAATTTGAATTTTGTAGATATAATAAAATATCGCATTTATGATTATCAGGTTAATCCATGATTATAGACGAAATTGGGATTAACCGATTGCCTTCTCCCGAAATCAAATGCATTGTACTGAATTAAATTATTGGGTCTTCTTCTAGCTTTTTCATTAAACAAGGAATATTTGTTGTTTATATTTTGCAAAACAAAATGAAGAAGGTATGTTTCTAATCCCAAATTTCAAATTCAAATCGAAGAAAATCACTATCACAAAACAATGCTTCACTTTCTCTGGCATATCAGCTGACATCAGCGATATTGAAAACTGGGGCTTCCTGCGCCTGCGCATGCGCGATCGCATGTTTGATACGAGCAACCAAATTCTTTGGTGCAAGACATTAGTAACAAACTGTTATTATTATTATTGGCTTTTTAGGCTGGTTCATTTAAGCTTCGTAGCACTGCGGCATAACCTATTGTACTATTGTATTGATTATGCCTTTATTTAAAATCCCCGGTGAAACAGAGGCCTATACACAGGTCCTCCTCACTGCTAAAGTATCATTTGAGTGCTTTAGCATGAGTATGTATACAGTCAGACGATGCTTATTATTAGAAGTACTCGCATTTTCCTGGACGTTTGGCCAGGAGAAAGGAAAGCTGCAGAAAATCATCTCCCGAGCTCAGCCGATTTTTCAACTGTTGAGTTTGAAGGTAGACATTCGATGTGTCTTACTATCGAATGTACACAATCATCCTCGGTATCAAACCTCCCACTCGACATGAACAAACGGTACTTAACAACAAGTTTTTATAAAACGAAGAAAAACAGTTCAGCAAAATTACTTTGTTACTGTAACTTTATTTTTGTTCTCAGTGTAGTTTGAATGAAATATCAAGTCAGATCTTGATTTGTTGAAACGGGAGATAGAAAAGTGTATACCGCACCGGTTCAAGAACGTTACGTTCTGGGTGGAGAAAAAGTCACGAAACATATGTATTCTCTTTGTGCCCCGCTTTGCAGTCTACAATACTAGTCAAGTGTTTTGCAATCAAGAATCTACGTGAGAATGCAGCGGCGTAAGTACCTCGCGGGAAAGTAAAGGAAGAAGCAGTCGGTGCTTTCAATTTGTGGATAGTCAGTTTTTGTGAAGCTGGAGAACGTGTTCTCTTGCAGAGTGTCTGGTCTGGACTCTGGTCTCGAGGACACATAATGGAGGATGAGAAGATAGCGAAGATGGCTTTCCTGTCAAGCAGAAACAACCTCTTTCTCTCTCTCTCTCTCCTCTCTCTTCTTTCTCTTCTGTCTATCGCATTTCCGACAGGTTGCATGGACTTTTTAAAGTATTTGACATCTGGGAGACTGATAATCATGATATTATGGCCTACCTAGAAAAAGATCAATCTTATGCCCTTCTATTCGATCAAAGATTTCCCTTACTCTTCTTGAGTCCACTTTCTGTCCTCTGCAAACAGGACAGTCAGTATTAATGGATATTGGTTAATGTTATAGTTTTTGATCAGTGAAGGAAAATATCTATTGATGTTGACAGGCTGGCCGTATGTCATAGAAAAATCATTTAAAATCTTTTATTAAAATTTTTAATTATTTTATTCTGTTTAAATTGTCTTGTATTTCAATTTTTCAGTTGCTTCCTTGTGACGCTTAGATTTTTAGTTAAAAATTTTATTATTTGTTTGCAAATTCAACAATTTTGTTAAAAAGTCATCCTTTTTTTTATTAAAAATTCAACTCTTTTGTTGCAAATCTCTCTTTTTGGGTTGAAAATATAACAATTTTTACAAATTTTGTTTGGTTCAAATATCTGCTATTACATTATTCGTTGAGAATGAACCTTTTCTGGTTAATAATTATTTTACTTGGTTAAAGATTCATAATTTTAGTTGAAAATTAAACTGTTTTACAGGAATTTCGACTTTTTCGTATTGAAAGTTCGTTTTTTTGGTTGAAAAATTCAATTTCTGGGTTGAAAGTTGAACTACTTTGTTAAAAAAATCTTTTTTTAAAGATTTATCATTTTAATTGAAAATTCATCGTTTTAGTTAAAAATGCATCTCTTTGGTTGAAAATTAAAATATTTTAGTTGTAAATTCATCTCCTTGGTTGAAAATTTGAGTATTGAATTGAAAATTGGTTTTATTTGTTGAAAATTAATTTTTTATACAAAAAATAGAACTTTTCCATTTTTTGTTGAAAATTTATCTTTTTTTAGTTAAAAATTCAACATTTTTGTAGAAAATTCAACTATTTGGTCGAAAGTTGAACTAATTTGATTAAAAATTAGTTTTTTAGATGAAGATTCATCATTTTAGTTAAAAATGCATTTCTTTTTCGAAAATTTAATTGTTTTATTGAAAATTCATTTTTTTTCTGGTTGACAATTAATTTTTTACAACTGAAAACTTAACTATTTGGTTGAAAATTCATGTATTTTGTGAAAAATCCATTTTTTTTTAGAAAATTAATCCTCTTGGTTAAAAATTCGTCTTTTTTTGGTAGAAAATAAATTTGGTTGGTTAAAAATGCAACTGTTCGTTTGAAAATTAATCTGTTTTAGTTGAAGATTCAAGTATTTTGTTGAAAATTCGTCTTTTCTGGTTAAGTTTAACTGTTTTTGATTTAAACTTAAAATATTTTTTGGCTGAAATATCAATTATTATATTTTTTGTTGAAAATTCATCGCTTTAGGATGAAAATTGAACTCCTTGTTTGAAACTTGAACTAATTTTTTAAAGTTCATGCTTTTGGCGGAAGATTCATAATTTTGGTTGAAAATTGAACTACCTTGTTGAAAATTTTATTTTTTTTTTGCTAAAATTTTTTTTTTTCAATTAAAAATGTAACTATTTGGTTGAAAAATAACTTTTTTGTTGAAAACTCATATTTCCGGTTTGATATTAAACTGTTTTGTAGAAAATCATCTTTTTGGCTCGAAAATTCATCACTTTGATAGAAAATTCAACTGTTTCGTAGAAAAAAATTCAACATATTAATTATAGTAAGAATGAAATAATAAATCTTTGACAGAAATGTTAATGATTAATTCAATTATTAATGAAAGAATTTTTAGAAGAGGAAATATTCTTCATTATGAGAAAATTTTAAAACACAAAAATGGTTTATTTAAAAAATTTTATGTTCTCTCGGGATTTCTTATACTTATACTTAAAGACTATACAATTACTTATAAGAAGATTATTTCTTCTTTTCTATCAGTAAAAATAAATGTTTATTCTTTCCCCTATTTTCCCCCATTTTTGTAAAAAAAATTACCCTATTTCCCCTTTTTTAAACTCTTTTGGGCTGTGATCCCTGTGGTGGTAACATACAAAAAGCTGTGTTTTGAATAGTTTTCAATTTCAATAGTAAATTGTATTCTAGGACGGAACGCATTGAAAGCCTCTAATAGATCATCAAATTTTTCCGTAGGATCGCATATAAATGCTCGTTTACTAAATTTCAATGATCAGCAGATCAAAAAACTAAACGTCATTGGATAGTATTAATGGATATTTATGTTCAAATTATTCCATATTGAATTAACTGATTCTCTTGACAGAATTTAATGATCTGATTGAACTAAATGTTATAATTGTCTTTTCTGTTTAACTATCGGAATTAACTAGCTTTATGGACATTATTTACCTAATTGACTTTACTGAATAACTAACGTGACTCACGGTTTTTTTACTGTTCCACGTGAATCACTTGGCTGTCTTGACTGTCTGTATCTACTGACCTGTCTCACTGACTTTACTACTGACAAACGGAATTGTCTGCAGTGACTTTATAGAGCTATCTTGTCTTATGAACATTGAAACTATTAACTTTACTCACTATCCTAACTGATTTGTCTCTATGATTCATGCATCACTCATTGTCACTATTTGACAATTTTTTTAACGATGCCACTATTTACTATATTATACTTTTTTCGACTTTTTGAAGAAAAATCATTCTAGAATTGTTATTAGTTGAACATTTTAAAGTCAAGAACTTTATACGAAGTGGAATAATTTTTAATTCCATTATTAAAAAGCCGTGCTTATTTAGCAATATATTTTTAATTGAATGTCGTTTGAAAACTAATTATATCAAATTGAAAGAGTTTTAAAATCAGAAATTTGATTAAATCACATTTATGATTGATAAATACCCACATCGTGGGTGTGGTGAGCCCACACTTGTAGTTATTTACTACAAGAAACTATCCACCTAGAAACACTACCCGAATCGGGTAGTGTCACTCCTACCCTGAAAGGGAAATGGCTTAATGGTATACTTATGAGTCAAAAATTTTAATTTGGAAGCGTTCAAAATTATAAAGGTTTAGAATTGAACAATCTGAAAATTAATGAGTTCTAAATTTAACAATATATTTGAATGTAAACGGCTTTAAGAATAAACAATACTAAATAAAAGCATTCATCTTTTAGTAATATCAACAATTTTTAAGTTTACTAGATTGAAGATAGTTCAAATTATAAATCCCGTCCGTAAAATTATAAGCTGTAATTTATTTTTAAATAATTAAGTTCAGGTATGCAGAAGTATGTAGGAATTCCTGGGATTTAATAACACTTCAAAATTAAATTTATCATGCTTGGAGAAAATTTATTAATTTTATTCAAATTAGTGAAGTAGGAACTAATTTTCAAAGATTTTCTTCATCTTTGCCAATATTTCAAATCCAAGTTTAATTAGTTCCATTTTATGCGATCATTCTTCTTTAATGATATTTTTCTCTTCCTATAAAAGTCTCTAATTTTTCTGGAAGGCAACTGAGAGCGTATTGTTTAGAATTTTTTATTACCTTTGAAAAAACCTAAAAAAGACCTAGAATTTTGTATCAACCTTGGTACCTATAAGAAATTGAATTACAAAGTTTTATACAATCAAATGATAATAAAATATCAAGATAGTACTTCTATAAATTAGGTTTAGAGTTTACACCATATAATCTCTTAGGAATTTAAAATACATGCATAGAATGCAAAATTGTGAATATAAATTTATGGAATTTCTTAACAATACTATTACAAATAGTGAGATCGAATGTATTTCAAATCAAGCAGGTTCTACACTTCAAGTCGTAGAATCCCTTGGGGATGAAATATGTATTTTTTTCTAGAGGATATTAGTCGATACGCATTTTTCCGATTTGCGAAAAAAAGTCTACAAAGTTATGTGTCTCTGAATTTTTTGCTTTGTTAAAAAAAAAATTTCTTTAAACCTCTATAACTTTTGACCAAATTATATTTTCCGTCAATTAGTTGTTGAATTTTTACTTTCATAGGGAAGACATCTCATGAGTTTTATGTGGGCTACATAACTTTTGTAGTCAGGAGATTTTTTTCTTCATAAAATAGATTTTTCTAATTTTTCTCGCAAACAACAAGGGATATAAAAAGATGTTAGCATAAAAGATTGCACGTCTAAAAAAGTGCTATGAAAAAAAAAACCTCTTGGTATTTTACGATATCTTGCATCGTTCACGAGAAAAATTCAAAAATTATATTATTAGGAAAAAAATCCTCCCGGCCTCAAAAATGGTTTAGCCAGCATAAATCTGAGAGGATTCCTTTCTTCTGTTAGCAGAGAATTTTTCAAAAATATTGAAAAGAATGAAAAATATTTTCTGTAAAACTCCACCTTTTTTATTTCTTTATATATTCTTTGACAGTTTCTGCTTACAAAAGCAAGGTATCCTATATTAGTTTTATGCGGGATAAATCATTGTTGAGGTCGGGATAATTTTTTTCCCCTAAAAGTATATGTTTAGAATTGATCTCGTAAACGATCAAAGATATTACAAAAGTGCAAGAGGTATTTTTTGTAGAACTTTTTTAGACTTCCACACTTTTCTGTTAACATTTTTAGTAACTTTCGTTATTTCTGAGCAAAATATAAAAATTAGATTTTATGAAAAAAATCTCCTGCTTACAAAAATAGGTAAGTCCACATAGAACTTACAGGATGTCTTTCTTACAGAAGTTAAACAAATGTGTGTTTTTTTAAATAGACGTCAAAAATCAAATACTCGTAACTTCGTGGACATTTTTTTTCTCGAATGGGACAAATTCATGTCGTCTAATTTCCTCTAGAGAACAGAATATTTTGTCCCTGCACAGAGAAAAATAGATTTTCAAACGTAGATGTTTAAACTATAATACATAGTACCGCGAAACATATAGATATATTACCGTATAACATCTGCTATCCTTTCGAGATGTGTGGAATAAACATATTTTTTTGTTAAACTGAAATTTCCGAGATGTTATAACATCTTGCATCTTATAACATCTAACATGTTAGACTGAAATATCCATAATGTTAAAGTCGTTGTCCGAGTGCAGGAAAGCGTAATCCCTCTAGCGGGCACTTGATGAAGCTTATAGTCAATTTCGTGAAAAATGCTGTTGACATCTATCGTTCACCTTATGAAGCTTATAGTCAATGTTTCGTGTCGTATGTAAATTTGTGGAAAAATGATGATTATTAATATTTTGGTCACATGTTAGTAATAATAATGTTGCAGATTGTTTAGCAAGAGTAAAATGAGTGAATAAATGCTGTTTTCTCTCCAAAAAGACGGCGAGACAAGAAAGCTCTGCATTGCGTATTTGCATATATCTTTTAATATCCACAAAAAATAGCCTTCAAAATTTAGATGTCTGTCCTATAGTTAAACATTAAATATGTTAACCCTGAATATCTAGGTGTTAAGTGTGAACATCGATTTGATCAAGAGTTCTTATCTGAAACTTTTATTCTGTATTCCTGAAGAAGTTCGAAATTTCATGTGCCTTTTTGAAAAGGCTTCTAGTCAATCCGAGACCTGCGTGATTTATATACATATGTAAGTTTATTATTTAAAAAATGCCATGAGGCTTATATTTTTGAAAATGTATGTCACTATTGACACCATTTTTGATCTCTGAAGTGAGTTCAAGCCCTGTACCGCTGTACTTTACACTCGAAATAGTTTAAATTCTCCTGGTGTACAGAAAGTGTCGGAACCTTCCTTGCAGATCCTTAATAACTTCAACAAATCAGATTTGGAGACGTATGAAAAACAAGCAAGTCTGGTCAGCGAAAACAGCATTTGGTTGATATCAGATCAGTAAAAATGAGAGATATTCTTTCGGTTTGCAGAGATCCTGGTTTGGTTACACTTCTTGTAGAATGTAATTTTATTAACATGAGTTTTCGCAAGCATAAAATGAATGTCGGTAGCGAATGAAATATTTGTTTGCAAGTCAAGAGCCGCGTGTCTTGTAAATCCAACCAACCAACCAGTTGTTTTTTCCTCATTGGCAAACGTCAAAACGGACGTGTGTTCGTTTAACTTGCGGACGTAGCACGATTGTCTCATCCCTTTCTGAAGTCATCGACTTATCCCAAGCCTAATTTCAATAATATTGGACGAGATGTCGACACGGTCGACGATGACAAGTAGTAAGGACTAAGGATGCGTCGCGTCGGGGTACAGAAGTTAAGGCGAGGAAGGCGGAGCACAGTTAAGCTGGAGGATTGGCCAACGCAGAAGGTAAAAGAAGAAGGTTGGTAAGACGAGTTCGAGGCGGCTTCACACCGATCACCGTCTGACGTGACACGGCCAGCACATTCTTTCATGGGAGAATGCTAATCGTGGCCCAGCCGACTCTTGCTTCCTTCCTCCTACTCCTTCTTCTTCTTCTTCTTCTTCTTCTACTTCATTCTCAAGCTGTTAGTACCTTATTCCGTCGTTATTTTACTTTCTTTTCTTTCTTTCTTTCCTCTGCACCCTTCTCGTGCCATTTCTTCATACATTGCTTCATGTGCATCTTTTCTTCTTAGCGAGAAAGAAGCAGAGTGACAGAAAGTGAGAGTTCAGACGGAAGACCAGATTACCAGCTGAAATTTCATTAATGTAGATTTTACAGTCTTTCCACTATTCTCCTCTTTTCCTCCTTTTTAAAGAATTGCTCTTTTTCTCCTGTTTTCAAAAAAAGGTGTGTATAGTCGTTCCGAAAAATTTGGGGAGTTGAAAGAGAAGATGGTCTAGCCGTCCCGAAAATTCGGGATTACTACACAAGCTTGTGAAAAAGGGTATACTTCCGAAAAGGTCACCCAAGAATATTGACTTGATACTTGGCCTAGGGGTTCCTTTTAGTTAGACCCGAGTTGAACGCACTAAAAGGATTTTTTGCGCAGTTCAATATAAATTAAGTTATTCATAATTTTTAGTTTTTTTGAAAATTTGGTTTTATTGTAAATCTCGAAACGTATTAATTTTGGAAAAAATGTTGTGTATAAAAGTTGTAGATCTCGTCGAAATACATATTTTTTACATTTATACTTTTTTTCTAAAATTAATATTTTTGGAGAAAAATGAAAAAAATGATTTTTCAGATTTTTTGTTATAAATAAATGACAACCACTAGGATGCGTGGTTTTTTTCGGGCCTTCGAAAAGGGGTCGGCATGAGTGGCGGGAAGGGGTGTGGGCTATTTAAAATGACTAAGATTAGGACGCGCGGGTTTTTTTGGCAGTTGGAAAAGGGGGTCTGCGTGATTGGATGTGAACCGCACCCTCTCCACCCACTCACGCCGAACCCCTTTTCCAACGGCCAAAAAAAAGTACTGTATACAGATACGGCAGTTTTTGCCGTATTTTAATTTTGTAATACGGCATTTTAGTGACTGGTCACAGAAGAGTGATCTGTCACATCTCGAGCCCCTTTTCCAAGTCTCCTTAAAAAATAGGCGTGTTAGTGACTGGTCACAGAAGAGTGATCGTGAGGATTCGTGATTCGAGTCTGCAGTGCTGCCATTTGCGAGACAATTCGCAAATTAGTGATAAAGTGTATTCTTATAGGAATAGTGAAGTGATGAGCAATTCTTTAGTGTGCTTTTAGTGTGTAATGTTTTTGATTATGTAACACTTCGTGTGTATTTATAACTTAATATTCCTCATTTTATGATAAAATAGTAAAATATTGTACTATTTTTCCAAAGTAGCAAAAAATATTATCGGAACAGAAAGTTCCTTATTGAAAAAAAAATTTGCCGGACTAGAAACTTTAAATACGGCAAAATTTTTCGGAGCTCAATCCTCAACCAAAAAAAATCTGAAAATTCTTTTTTGTAATTTTTCTCGAAAAGTATTAATTTTAGAAAAAATTATAAATATAAAAAATATGTGTTTCGACGAGATATACAACTTTTGCAAACAACATTTGTTTCCAAAATCAATATTTTTTGAGATTTTGAAAAAAAACTAATTTAAAAAAAATTAATAATTACTTGATGCACAAAAAATCCTTTTAGTGCGTTCAACTAGGGTCTAAAAGGAACCCCTAGGCCAAGTATCAAGTCAATATTCTTGGGTGACCTTTTCGGAAGTATAACCGTGAAAAATATTGGGCTAGTCATTCCGAATTTCGGGGCAACGAGATACTTCGTTTCAAAAAACTTCCTCTTTTTCCCCTTTGTCTCGTTTATACGCTCAAATGTGGTATAGATGAATAGAAACTAATAAGAAAATGTAAATATGTTAGTCTTTGGCGAGGTCTTTGGATCCATAATTCGTCTTTTTTGCTGCAAATTTTTGGTTCAGAATTCATCTCTTTTGGCTAAGCATTGAATTATTTTGTTAAATATTCAACTTTTTTGTTAAAAGGTCGTCTTTTTTTGGTCAAAAATTCAACTTGTTTTCTTGAATATTCGTCGTTTTGGAAAGAAAATTCATCTTGTTGGATTCAAAATTCATCTTTTGGTAGAAAAGTAATCTTTTTTGATTGAAGGTTCATTGTTTTTAACTGAAAAGTCTAGTCTTATATTTCTGGTTCAGAATTAATTTCTTTTGGTTGAAAATTTAATTATTTTGTTGAAACTTAAACTATTTTGTCAATAAGTCGATTTGGACTTTTTCAGTAAGTGAATTTTTTTGGTAAAGAATTCAACTGTTTTGTCTTTGCGAGGTCTTTGGATAGATTACTCGTCGTTTTGGATTGAAAATTCATCTTTTGGTAGAAAAGTAATCTTATTTGAATGAGTTTAATTCTTTTTAATTGGAAAGTCTACTATTATATTTTTGGTTCAGAATTCATCTCTTTTGGTTGAAAATTTAATTATTTTGTTGAAAATACAACTATTTTGTTAA
>CAKNYM010045831.1:0-37520 GCA_932195095.1 Andricus curvator | reverse complement strand
TTCAGAATTGATCTCTTCTGGTTGAAAATTTAATTATTTTGTTGAAATTTCAACTATTTACTTAATAAATCATCTTTTTTAGCTTGTAAATTCCACAATTTGTTTGATTTTTGTTTCTTTTTCGACTGAAAAATCTTCCTTACTTGCAAATATGTCTTTTTTTAAATTCATCTCTTTTGGTTAAAAATGCAACTGTTTGGTTGAAAATTAATATGCTTTGGTTTAGAATTGATCTATTTTGTTAAAAATTTGTCTTGTTTTCAGCTTCTTTTGAATTAAAATATTTTCTCGCAGAAGTCTCAACTTTTACATTTGTCGTTGATAATTCATCTTTATTGATTGAAAATTCATTCATTTGGTTTAAAATTTAACTAATTTGTTGAAATATATTAGTTTTTTTTGTTGAAAATTGATCTTATATAGTTGGAAATTTAAATATTTGGTTGAAAATTTATCTTCAAGACAGCAAGGAAAGCCAACGCATATCCGAATGCTGGGACCAAGTGCAATTGTAATTGTAATTTTTGAGACACTCTTTCTTTTTCCTCGTAATGACTCCCACTCCTCTTATTTGATGAATCGCTTTTCCATTTGTTAACAAGACCAGAATGCATAATTCTTCTTTCTAGTTCACTGAAACGACCAACAAAAGGTGATCCTGATTCGAAGAACATATGTCCCCAATTCACTGATGTGATTGGACCCAGAAATAACCCTCGAGGTTGGCCATCTGCATTTCTCAATTGGTTAATCATTTTGTCAGCTTGTTCAGAATTCATGAAACAGGATACATTCTTGTACTTCATTGACATTTCGGCACATTCCCGCATTGAATGTGCCTTATGAACAGCCTTTTGTAGAAGTTTTCGACCAGCGCCTTCACATACAGACAGTAACCTCAAATATATAACTGGAGTGATTAGCGGTACAATTTCTGATTCATATAATTTCTTCAGGGAGCTGATTTCTAGCTTTCTGAAAAGTTGGATCTTAACGCTCGTCACAACGGAGTAGATGAGCGAAGAGAACATAATACTGATTACGAGTAAGCATCCGAAAAGAATTCCTACCGGGACCCTTCGTGGTTCTCGAGGAAATCCAAAGTCATACAAAACTGGTAGTATCTCCAATGGATTTCAGATGTTAGCGTCAAACTTGAGCCACCACGAAATTGTTTTAAGAGAAGCCAGAATTGTCAAAATTGTGACTACATTGGCGATTTGCTAATCATAAGAAAGTACGAACTCCTCAGAGTGGATTATCGGTATTAAAGTACCTATTACTGCTTGATCCATAGGTACACCCTACTCTAAAAATGTTTCGGGACACGGAACCAGTTGTTGCATGTGATGAACACATAAGTCCATTTCTTTGAACATCAAGCTATAGACGATATTTACATTCTTCTCTTTTTCGCAGTTATTCGTTCCGAAAGTTGGATAATTGAAAAAAAAACTGCCTCGAAGTTTAGTTTTTGCGAAATAGTTTGCATGTTCTTCAGTTCCTGTCCTTCAACTGGTACCAGGTGTCCTTCACTATTTTTCGCCACTTCCAGAAAGGATGGTCTTTCGAAGAAAGCTATCTTCAATTTTCAGCCTTGCAGGTTTCGAAGCTTCTCTGGAAACCATTCGCTCTTTGAAGAGTAGTTTTGCTGTAGATAATTGCCGGTGACGGGATTAAAGTATTGAATGATCACTCTGTGTTGTCCATGTCCCGATTGAAGCGTAACCTTATTCGCAGTTGATTTAATGACACAAAGTACAGTAGCATCTAGGAATTTCCTGTTCCACATTCCTCGAAGTAACTGCTCACCGGTGGAAGATCTTTCCTCCAAAAGAGAAATGATTAAGCACTTAGGTCATCGTGTCGATTGAGATAGGTTGGTTAGAAAATTAATTGATTTCGACAAAAGTGAGAGATCATGATGTTTCTTCAAAGAAGCAATCATCAAGTACATTGTTGTTGATTGCGGGTTTTTAAAAGTTGGCAAACGTTTTAGATCTTGAGCTTTATTATAAGTCGTCTTACTGAATCCTATTTGGAGAATTGGTATCGCCTCTTCAAGATTTTTTGAACGATTTCATCAATTTCCAAGTCAGGTTTTTCTTCATTATCGTCATATAACACCAATAGCTGATATGGATATACATCTTCCCTGATGTATTTTATTATATTCTCGAGCTCGTACTCTCAATGACAAGATTTGTCAAGATGTAAATTATGTATGTTTTTTGTAGTCGTATACGCATTTTGGAAAATAAGTTTTTTTTTTAATTCACAATTTATGAGAAATTACACTTTTTTGGAGATTTTTTTCTCTTTCTAATGTTTGCATTTAACTTCTAGATCGAAAACTGGAAACGAAATGAATGAAAAACATGTTCTGATGAATTAGTAAGCTTAAATGATTCGTCAGTAAAGAGTAACAGATCATGCCTAGAATTCAGTCACTGATTAAAATTAGTAAAAATTGTAACTGATTAAAATGTAGGGTGTTGGAAACTCGGTTTGGTCTTTTGAAATCTTACGAAATCCTTTAAAATCCGTAGATATCTGTGAATGTTTTGAAATCTCTTTGAATCTTTTGATATCCCGTGAAATCTTAGAAACCCCTTTATATCTCTCAAGATCCCTTAAAATCCTTCGAAAACTTTGCAAATATTTTGAAATCACCTGAAATCTCTTTAAATACCTTCAAATCTTTGAAATCTCTTTAAATACCTTGAAATCTTCGAAATCCCATTAAAATCTCCTGTTTTCTTTTAAAGTTCGTGAAATTATTTCGGTGTCTCATGAAACCCTTTAAAATACTTCGAAATCCTGTGAGCTATTTGGAAATATTTTGAAAAGTTACAATTTTCGAGATAAATGATGTAGTTGATGAATGTAAAAATATTTGTTGTTGGACACATTTTGCAATTGTTCAAACAACTTCTATTTTGCATAATTTTTTCCCAACAAATTGTGAAAAGTTAGAATTTTCTGGAATTAATAATACAATTAATGAATGTTAGGAATGATATTTTTTGTTAAAGACATCTTGCAATTAAATTTGAATTATTAATATCACCAGATATCACTGGCTACTTTTTAAAGAAAAGATGTAGAAGATTATAGTTTCTTTCTAATCCCTTACACTATATCGCTTATCTATCCGTATTTTCCTATTTAAATGAAATCGATCTAACGGTCCCAATAATCGTGAAACTTGTTTATAATTTTAATATATTGTTAAAAAATATGTTAAAAGTACTATGTAATCATGAAACGCATTTATTTCTTGCATTTCATAGTATCAAATCGAATTTTAATTAATTCTAAGTGTATAAAAAGCAATAAAATTGGTGTCACGATTACTGGGACTAAGGTCACAATTACCGGGACATTTACCTTATGTGAAAACAAAATTGTAAAAAAAATTATTATTCAAGAAATTAGAGTATACGTTCTGAGATAAGAAAGTGCTGATTAATAAGAAAAATAGTGTAAGAATATCGAAAAAACTAGAATTTTCTACATCTTTCCTTTGAAAGGAAGCCAGTGATATTAATTGTTTAAATAATTGGAACCTGTGTTTCACAAAAAATTGTCTTAACATTCAATAACTGCGTCATTAATTCCAGAGAATAGTACGTTTCAAGATTTACAGGAGAAAAAATTGTTTAAACAAATGGAAATTGTTTTAATAATTGCAAACTGTCTTTCAAACAAATATTAATTCTAGCATTTATTAACGTTGTTTTTAAATCACATTCAGATAAAATCAAATATTTCCCTTAATTTAAGGTAAAAATAAAAACTGCACCTATGAAAAATTGAATTCCAAATCAAATTTAAATTAACTGAATCAATTTGTCCTCCTTCATTGTAGCTAAAGATAAAAATTGCACCTATCGGAAGTCAAATTTTGAAATCAAATTCAAATAAATTTAAATTTAAACAAAATGAAATTTAAATTAAATCACATTAAATGAACTCCATCAATTGTTCTCCTTAATTTTAGCTAAAAGTAAATATTGCACCTATCAAGTCAATCAATTGTTCTCCTTAATTTTAGCAAAAAATAAAAATTGTACCTATCGGAAATAGAATTTCAAATCGAATCAAAATGCAAATCAAATCAATCAAATATACTCCTCAATTTTATCTAAAAATAAAAGTTGCACGAGTCGGAAGTTGAATTTCAAATCACATTCAAATGAAATCAGTTATTCTCCTTAATTTTAATTAAAAATAAACATTACACCCGTTGAAAATTGAATTTCAAATAAAATTTCAATTAAATCAATCAATTGCTCCCTTTCATTTTAGCTAAAAATAAACATTGCACTCATCGAAAATTGAATTTCAAATCAAATTTAAATGAAATAAATCAATTGGTTTTCTTAATTTGAGCTAAAAATAAAAATTGTACCTTTGAGAAATTGAATTTCAAATCAAATCAATAAATTATTCTCCTTAATTTTAGCTAAAAAAAAATTGCACCCATCGGAAGTTGGATTTCAAATCACATGAAAAACAAATCAATTATTTTCCTTAATTTTAGCTAAAAATAAAAATTGCACCTATCGGAAGTTGGGTTTCAACTCACATTCAATTAAAATAAATTATTCTTCTTAATTTTAACTAAAAATAAAAATGCAAACCTATCGGAAATTGAATTTCCAATTGAATTTAAATCAAATCCATGAATTGTTTTCCTTAATTTTAGCTAAAAATAAAAGATGCACCTATCGGAAATTGAATTTCAGATCGAATCAAAATTCAATTCAAATCAATCGATTATTCTCCTTAATTTTAAATAAAAAGAAAAATTTCACCTATCGGAAGTAAAATTTCAAATCACATTTAAGTGAAATCAGTTATTCTCCTAAACTAGAGCTAAAAGTAAAAGTTGCCCTTTTCGGAAATTGAATTTCGAATTTAATTTAAATTAAATCAGTCAATAATCCTCCTTAATTTTAGCTAAAAATAATAATTGCACTTATCTGAAATTTAATTTTAGAGTTCTCGAAATTTAAAAAAAAAATGATAAATGTTTCAATTTTAAAGTTTGTATCATCGAAAATCTTTTCACTTTTGACGCAATGAAATTATTGCAATTTAACGCTTGATAAGGGAAATGATAATACTATAAGTAAATATATTTGTACTTTTCAAATTTTAATGTTGTAGTTTCTAAATTGTAAAAGTTTAAAATTTTATAAAATTCAAATTGTGGATTTTTGACTATTTTCAACTTAAATTATTGTGTACTTCAGAAGTTGATAAAAACTTTGATCGTAACATTCTTTAATTCATACGTGCTCGGAAGGTTTCCTTTATAATTTTTCATTCATAGCATTTTTTTCAATTTTAAATTGTTAATCTTTAAACGTTATTCACTGCAGTTAATTTCATGCCGTAAATTTCAATCGGCGCCGAAAAATGTGTAACTCGGTTGAAAAATGATTCTTTTATGTGATATATTTACGTATCCCAAATTTTTTATACTCTCTGGAGTAGTATAGGCCATTTTTGATAGCCCGCCTAAAGTCGAACTGACGGCTGCTATTCACGATAGATGTGCATCGATGAGTGCGGCAACTTGCCTCAGATATTGCTGTTCTCTTCACGATTAATGAGATGTAAACGATTTAACGCTGAATTAAACACGACAATGGCTTCACTTGTGAAGCTCCTTCGACGTCATTCAACGGCGAAATTCGGGCAATCGTTGGAAAAAGATACGGCTCTTTTTCTCTTTCTTTTCTTATTTACTTTCATTTACCTAAATGGGAAAAAAATTGCAAAGGAAAGCATTTTCTCGAGTCAAATTCGTTCCAAAATCATTCGCTGTGCTACGACCGAATTTTAAATCTTTATGTTTCACTGACTTTATTGAATAAAAAATGTGGCATTCGAAGAGATTTGTTTTATTGTGTGAACAACCAATTTACCAAATATATTTTAAAATCTTGTTGAAAACTAATTTTTTGAATTACATCTTTAGACACATTCTTTACCCTATTTTCCTATTTTCCCATTTTTTAAAGAATTCGTCTTTTTCCCCTGTTTTCAAGTAAGTTTACTTTTCTCGTTTTTTCGCGTAACTCTATGCATAGTGCCATGCATGTAGGACACCTTTTTGACCTCGTTTATAAATCTGCTTCACATAGTTTTTAAGAAATTACAAGAACAATAATCAAGTTAAAAGTATTGTAGAACTGCATTTGACATTAAGAAACCTTGAAAGCATTTTGTTTTTTAACGGAATGGATTTTATAAATGAACAAAGTGAAAAATACAGCCTTTTTACACTCTAAATATAATTGTGATTAATCAGCAATAGTTAATTAGCTGAAAATAACGTCTGAGGGGTTTCTTGGTTCGCAGATTAAGAATCTGAAGTTAAAATTCCAAACTTGTAAATGGGGGATCCAATATGGCGGACAACAAATTTAAAAATAAGTCCTGTGGCATCAAAATGGGGTTAAGGTTTTTTTTGGGTAGCTGATTACGAATCTTCAGTCAAATTTCAAAATGGCAGATCCAATATGGCGGCCAAAAATTAAAAAAATTCTCCTCAGGGTGTTTCTTGGGTCGCTGATTACTAATTTTGAGGCAGATTAAAAATGGCGGTTCCAATCTGGCGGAAAAATATTTAAAAAAAGTTCCGTGGCTTCAAACTGGGTTCTCTTTTTTTTCGAGTCACTGATTACGAATCTGAAGTCAGAATTTAAAAATTTGAAATGGTGGATCCAATATTGCGGCCAAAAAATTAAAAAATCGATCCCGTGCTTCAAAATGGGTCCTCAGGGGGTTTCGAGTCGCTGATTACGAATTTTGAGACAAATTTTTGACTTCAGATTTGTATTAAGGGACCCACACAACCCCCAGAACCCATTTTGAAGCCAAGGGACTCATTTTTACATTTTTTGTCCGTTATATTGGATCCACCATTTTGAATTTTTAGTATTCCAAAAACTTGGCTCCAAACTCTTATTCAGCGACCCGAAAACCTTCCGTGCTTGAAGTTTCAAACAATTCGTATGTAAGGAGAAATGTATGCTTCAAAGAGTTAAATGCCAACTGAATTAATAGAACCTAATAAGAAAATCCAACTATTTTCTGTTGAAAGTTAATTTTTTTGGTTGAAAAGTATATTATATTTTTGTTTCCGAATTCATCCAGTTTGTTTAACAATTCTACTAATTAGTTGACAATTTAATTCTTTTCTTGAAAATTCTAGTATTTTGTTAAAAAATCATCTTTTTTGGTGGAAAATTCTAATTGTTTTGTGGAAAATTTAGCTTTCTGAGTTGAAAATTCGACTATATTAGTAGAAATTTGACCTTTTTTGGTTAAAAATGCAACTCGACGCCTCCATTCAATATGAGTCTATGTGCTGACAGCGCCGTGTATGAGACTATTCCCTATGCTTATACACAGCGCATAGTCTCATACAGGGCGCTGTCAGCAGATAGACTCATATTGAATGGAGGCGTCGAACTGGTTTGTTAAAAATAAATTTGTATTGTGTAAGGATTCAACTGTTTTGGTGAAAATTCGTTTCTTTGGTTGAATTGAACTCGATTTTCGAATCGATTTTTTTACAAAACTGTGCTGATTTTTTCATTGATTCTGCCAAGATCTGAACTTTGAACAAATAAGTCGTAATAATTTCAAATTGTAAAATCTTTGATAAATTTAGTGTTCAAGTATAAGAAATTTTTGAATATTTGAAACCTATTTCTTCTAAGCTCAGACTTTTAATTTCAAGGTATTTTCATTAAAACGAGAATCATTATATTGTATACTTTTTACTCTATAAAATCTTCAGATTGTTGAAATAAACCAGCATTTGAGTAACAAAATGTGTTCGCTGATAATGTGAGCTTGACCTTCAAAAATGCACCACATCAAAATCACATTATAATTTATAGGACATTTAATTCAAAGCCCGCCATTATACCCAACTCTCCCCTAGTTATTATACAACATTTCAGTGACAAACTTAACAAAAATATCCGAGGTTCAAGTAAGAAAATTAAATATAACTCGTGCAACCCAAAATTGTCGGTCCGGCACTGGTCGTTTCTCACAAGCCGTAAGAATTTTCTTGGTTAGCATATAAGGAGTATATATATATGATAGGTTAGGCTATGTGTGTACACTAAGTTAAGAATGTCACTCTCGTGTGTCCTCCGCCCGTCCTTTCCTTCTTTCCTTCTGATGTACAAACTGGGCTAAATATGGACGCCGCCCCTCTATATAAATCGGAATTTTTTTCCCGTGTTGGAAACGACGGCGCGGTGATGTAGAAATTACAGAAATCTGCCGTGTTTTTGATTTGAGAGGCGGTCTGTGAAATATTAGATTTCCGTTTTGTGGCTTTGGGGTCCGTAAATGATGAAGAAGATTTAAATTTTCATCAGACGTTTCGGCTCCATATATGGGCCCTCTTCAGTGATTTATTCTAGAAAAAGTTTATTGGTACATTTCACTTATTCCCTAAGATAGATTTTTGTGCCTCGGCTTTTTATTTTTTAAATTTATTTTATTTTTTTTTTAAATATAAATCAAATTAATTATTGTTCTATATAACTGAAATATAATAACACTCTTTAAAACATTTATATTCAATGCGTGTTATCTTTAATTAGTGCCTAACAGCCGTAAATATGAAACATTAAGTTCTTATTTTAACATCCACCTATAGTCCAGAGACATGATTGTACTAAACTTATTTACTTAGAATACTGATTTTTATTTATTGCTTACTGTGTAATGAGTTTGAGAGCCATTAAAAGAGCGAAAGTACAATGTTATAAATCTGATCGTATGATACGGAAAAGCAGGTAAATAAAAATGGCACTCTGTTGTTGAGTTTTAACTACAACTTTTTAGTGTTTTCACCCCCCCCCCAAGTATAAGACACAAACCAACCATTGAAGATTGTAAATTTATACATTCGGTGACCCGAGAGACGGAAAGTCAGACAAATAAACATGGTACTTGTGGAATTATCAATTTTAAAACCAGCGATACGGAAGGCAGATAATTGGAATTTGCAATCTGTTTTTAGTTTTTGTCTAAAAAATATTTAGTATTTTTATATTCGTGTGTCCTCTTTCTTTTTTGAGCAAGAAACAAAATAAAAACAAAAATGACAAAATTATATATTTGGAACCTGATAGACGGAAGGCAGATAATTAAGAATGGTAATTAACAACATATCTGAGAGACGGAGGCAGATAATTAAAATGGCAATTTGTTTTTGAATTATGTCTAAACTACGTATAGTTTTTTATATTCTCTACTCCCCTTTCTCTTTTTGAGAACCCAAACATAATAAAAAGGCGAAGAATTATAAAATTTTTAAATTTGCTAGACAGAAGGGCCGATATTTAGACATGGCAATTAAGAATTAACCTGAGATACAGAAGGCAGAGAATTGAAACTGTCAATCTGTTTTTAATTTTTTGAAATCAAAATGCTAAAAATGCAGACACACAAAGCAGTAATGTAATGGCAATGGTAATATATATACCATTAAGCCATTTCCCTTTCGGCGAGCCTCAAGGGGTAAGCGTGACACTACCCGATTCGGGTAGTGTTTCTAGGTGGATAGTTTCTTATAGTAAATAACTACAAGTGTGGGCTCACCACATCCACCACCGCCAACAGCAACGCAGTAGTATCAGACGGTCACCCATCCAAGTACCAACCGCGCCCAACACTGCTTAACTTCAGTGATCTAACGGGAACTGGTGTTTCCAGCGTGGTATGGCCGTTGCCACATAATAATAATGGTAATAATGGTAGAAAAAATGCTGGAGTTACCCACCTTCAGAAATAGCAGTTTTTTCTTTTCTGTAATACACTTTTAAAACTTCCGTGCAGTTTTTTATGATATTTGTTTGCACTGTTTTGTTTCGAATTTGGTTTGACTTTTTGCCACAAAATGGAAAACTAATATTAGTACTGAAGGTCGCAAAAAGCCAAGAACAATTTATGTTCTGTGAAATATCCAGTCTTCCACTTTGTTTTTAACGGACTTTATTTTCGCAAATTTTAAAGATTCCCGTTGCTAAAACTACTGTCCGGTTTAAGAATTCTTTCTGAATTATATTTAATTCTCATTTCTCATATCCGCCACATCGTAACTAATTCTGTAATTCCTCAAGTACAAATTTTTACCGTGTAATTTGTTGAGGATTGATGTATTTCGTTAATTTGTCTTCTTTGGTACAAAATTAATATTTTTGATTGAAAATTCATCCTTTTTGGTAAAAAATACAACTGTTTGGTAGAAATTTCATCTTTTTTGGTTGAAAGTTAATCTTCTTGGTTGAAAATTAATCTTTTTTGATAAAAAATCAACTGTTTTGGTAGAAACCTAATTCAACTCTGGTTGAGAGTTCAACTATTCATTGGAAAAGTTAAATATTTTGCAGAAAATTAACTCTTTTTTCAACTATTTTATTAAAAATTCATCTTGGTTGGTTCTCGTCACCAGTTCTCGTCAGATCACTGAAGTTAATCAGCGTTGGGCACGGTTAGCACTTGGATGGGTGACCATTCGAGAAAACTGAGTGCTGTTGGCACATCGTGGGTGTGGTGAGCCCACACTTGTAGTTATTTACTACAAGTTATCAACCTAGAAACACTACCCGAATCGGGTAGCGTCACGCCTACCCCGAAAGGGAAATGGCTTAATGGTATACATACATACATACATCTTGGTTGGTTGAATTCATCTTGTTGAAAATTCGCTTTTTTTTTGTTCAGCATTGAGTTTTTGAACTAAATATTTTTTCAACCCATGTGTGGTTAAAAACTAACTTTTTTTAGTAGAAAGTAGTAGAAAGTAGAGAACGAGTTCGTTAACCAGCTATTTTGGATGAAAATCCAAAAAGTGAGCACATTTTGAAAATTTTTGAGACCATTTTTTTGGGAGATTTGAAAATTCTATGTACGGTTATTAGTAGTACGCAAAATGACGAACAAAATATTCTTATGACTTTTCGTGATAAAAAAAAATTACTGGAGTTATAGCATTTTCAAAATTCCAAAAAACAAACGAAAATGAACATTTTAAGCCGAAAAACGCACGATATGAAAAAAGTCAAGAGGAGAAAAACGTTGATTCCTGAACACCCTATAATATTTTCATAACAACTTTTTGAATTTTTTGAAAAATAAAAAATTCAAATTTTGATCGCACAAAAAATTAATGAAAAATCAAAAAAGCCATTTTGCTGTCAAACTATGCAAGATACCAGAAAAGATCATCTTACCAAAATTGTGCACCTAAAAAAGATCTACAAATTTCTTATCATTCACTTTTTGATATGACGCGTAGTTTTTGTTTTATTCGTAAAAAACAGCATTGAAAATAGAAGAATCAAATTTTCAGACGAATATTACCAGCTACGAAAAAATGACCAAAACAAAATTTGTTCATCCAAGGAAGAGGTACAAATTTATTGTGACTCATGTTTCGATAGGATGCGTGGTTTTTGTTTTATTCGTGAAAATAACATCGACAGTAAAAAAAATCAATTTTTTGAAAAAACAATGCAAAGTACGAAAACATATAAATGAACAAAAATTGTGCATTCAAAAAAGACTTACAAACCCGTAATCAATTTTTGTGGTAAGAATATAGTGCGCTCAAACTTTTTTGTTTCTATCATACGGTGCACAGAACCGAGCGTCGAACGCAAGGTTCAAATGATTTTCAAATCAAATATCGATCGCGAAGCGCGAGTGTCTGGATGAGAATGTGTTCCTTAAGGTCGATAGAACCTTGAGTAAATAAAGTTCCTTTTCAGTCTAAAATAAAAATAAATTTAACAATCACTTAATATGTAGAGGTTTTGATAATTTTATAATATTTGCAAACAAACTTTTTCTTTTCATCGAAGTCGAACACGAAGTTCAAAAATCTAGAGGAGCCTAGCGTAAAGCGCGATGCAAATACGCCCGAGCCCTAGGCGCGCTCAAACTTGCGAGCGAAGCGCGCCATGAGAATGTGCCCGCGAAGCGGGCAGATTTTTTTTTGATTATAAAGTCAACTTTTTTTTTAATTTGTGTCTTTTGCTTGAAAGTTTATCTATTTGGTCTAAAATGCAATTCCTTGGATCAAAAATTATTTTTTTATTTGTTAAAAATTCAACTATTTGGTTGAGAAATCATGTTTCTGGTTTGAAAATTAATTTTTGTTGTTGAAAATTCATGTTTTCGGATGTAAAAGTCAACTGTTTTCTAAAAAAATTGACTTTTTAGCTTGAAAACTCAATTCTGTAGTAGAGGATTCGTCTTTTTGCGTTAAAAATCCATCTCTTGGTAGAAAATTAATTTTTTTTTTGTTGAAAATTCAACTACTTTATTGAAAATGCAATATATTTCCACTTTAAATTTTATTTAATATATTAAATTGTGTTTGGTTTCTACATTAATTTTATTTAAAAGAATTTATTCCCTTACTTTTGTGAAGTCTGCATTTTACTTAAAGTATCACTGTGCTAATGTACTGTTAATATTTTACAATCTTAAATCTATGTAAAAGAATGAATGTAAAAGAAGCACAACATCTGAACTAATTTATTATTAATTGCTTACATATCTCATACTTTGCTGAAGAGATAAGTTACTAATTATATCAGAGTCTTTAATTAATGCAAACAATAAATGAAGGTAAAAAAGCGACATGGAAAAGGGATCTTAAACCGCGACTTCCTTAACAAGAGAATTATTATATTCATATTAATTTCAATGTAGGTATTTCTAAATATTCATAACTCTTATCTGAATTTAAAAAAACAACATATTGTTACGTCCATTTTACATGCCAAGTAAAACATCAAACACTCTCGAAACAATGAGCTAAAGTAATTAGCATCGTAGGTAATGACTCCATGAGAACAAAATTTCGAGATACTTTCAGATAGCAGCGAATCATTTTGTTACCTCCGTTCATTGTTGGCTTGGATCCTTCTCTATGCATCGACTATATATAGTCTTTCCTATATGCAGGGATCACAGTCTGACCCGTTTTGTACTTAATTCCACTTTTTCTTCTTAAATTGGAAAAATTCCCTAAAAAACCTAAAATCGCGAATTGTACTCAATTTTCCCTTTTTTTACAAGGTTTCGATTCATTTCTTAAGAATCATAAACCGAAATTCAACACATTAGAAAACAAGCCGCTTTGAAAGAGATTGGTTTTGATGATACCAATTTCAAATATTTTCTACACGATATATTTGCTAATTTTATAGATTTGAAAGACATTGTCGATACTAAATTCAAATTGAAACGCTTAAATTCTTAATATTTCAAGTAAAATATTGCATTTTCAACAAAATAGATGAATTTTTAACCAAATTGTTGAATTATTAACCAAAAAGATGATTTTCAATCAAGAACATTAATTTTCTACCAAAAAACGCGTATTTTAAGCAAAAGAGATGATTTTCAACAAATTGTTTTATTTTCAAGCCAAAAAGACAACATTTCTACAGAACAGTTGAAATTTTTGCCCGAAATATATGAATTTTCAATCAAAAATTTAATTTTCAACCAAATAGTTGAATTTTCTCCCCAAGAAGATGAATTTTCAGGAAATAGGTACATTTTCAACCAAAGAGGTGAATGTTGAACTAAATATATGAACTTTTAACTATTCAATTGATTTTTCAACCAAAAAAGAATTTTTAGCGGAGAAAGCAATAAATTTCAACTAAATTGTTGAATTTTTAAGCCAAAAATAGTAATTTTGTATGCATTTTTCAACAAAATAGATATAATGTATACCAAAGAGATGAATTTTCAACTAAAATGATTAATCGTCAATCAAAAAAAAAAAAAAAAATGGACAAAGTAATTCAAATTTTAGGCAAGTATTTGAATTTTCAACACAAAATTATGAATTTTTAACCAAATAGCAGAATTTTCAAACAGAAAGATCAATTTTCTACCAAACAAGACGAACTTTTAATAAATTATATAAATTGTCTACCAAATAGTTGAATTTTGAAGCCAATAAGACGAATTTTCTAAAAAACAGTTTAACTCCAGACTCGAAAATATGAATTTTTAACAAATAGTTCAATTGTCAGTCAAGAAATGTTAATTTTTCACACAAAAAAAAAAAATAATTTTCAACAAAGTATTTCCATTTTTAACAAAAAGACGAATTTTCAACAGAATATTTGAATCCTCATTTAAAGCAGATTAATTAATAATTTCAAGCCAAAAAGATACATTTTAATCCAAAAATGGAATAGTTAAATTTTTCAATAAAAGAAAAGATTTTTTAACTAAAATAATGAGTCTTCAACTAGAAACAGATGAATTTTCAACCCGGAAAATGCGAATTTTCAACAAAAAAGTAACTTTTTAACCGAAACAGAATAATTTTTAACAAAAAAAGTTGAAATTTCTACAAAAAGAGAGGAATTTTCAAACAAACAAAATTTTAATTAAAGTGTTGAATTTTCAAACCAAAAAGACGAATTTTTAACAAAAGAGTTATAGTATATTCAATCAAGGATGACTTTTCAAAAAAATAATTAAATTCCAAACCAAATAATAAAATTGTTAAGCAAAAAAGATGAATTCTCAACCAAAAATTTAATTGTATTTAAAAAAAAATATTTCTCTCTAGCTTACTTAGGAAAATAATTTAAACAACTCAGGATTCTGTAATAAAAAGAATACGCTAGGAAAAAATGGTTGAGAATTAGGAATAAAAATATATCTACTGATAAAAATACATTTCGAAAAATTCCAGTCCGATAGTGTCCAATAGATTTTTCAAAGCTAGCTAAAAAAATTATTCAAACACATAAATGAATATAAAATTTGCTAAAGAAAAGGCGCTACTGCTAGAGGACGCGCAATCGTTCAATATTCACGAGATACTTGAATGATATAAACATATTTTAATAATAAATAAAATTCCCTTTTAATCCCTTTTTTTCGGAAAAATTCTTGGTATGTTATCATAGGTATACAATATTTTTATCTCGTTTTCTTTTGCATGCTTAGCTTGTCTGGTTGGATTAGACTCATCCTGTTAGAATTCGGTTTCGACAACCATGGGAATCGCGTTCGAATCTTAATCGTATGGAGAAATAGACAGAATACCTAAACCAGTTATAACTTCACTTCCTTATCTCGCAACAGTTTTGTAAATCCTTGACATTACTGAAATAAGACGACACCCTTTCGTTGAATCTCACCAATTATTAACAACCATCTGCTAATCGCGTAAATATAAAAGATGGGTGTGAAATTTTTCTAAAAAATACAACTTTTTGTGTACTCTGTTCTCAAAATTGTTCAAATTTAAAGCAGTTTTTTAAAAATCTAATTAATTAAACTTATGAGGATATCGGATAACGTGGGACGACTATGAATGTAATCAGGGTGTCTACCCAACCGGAAAATCGGAAAACCCGGTAAATGACTGGGAATTTAATTTATTGATATGTATTTTTCACTCGAATGTAGTAATATGCAAATACAAAGTGGTTTCTTATATTTTATTACTGTCATTCTGAGTTGAAACAGTGCATTTTCTAAGAGAATTATAATTCTGAGGTTGAACTTTGAACTTCCGTAAAGAATTATAATTTTCATTCTAAGTTCACTTTAGAACAGGAAATTTTGTTAAGAATTATAATTTTAACTTTAGGTCAGAGATACTTACAATAGGGAATTATAATTTAACTTGAAGCATATAATTTTCGGCATGGAACGAGAATTTTTAAAAAGATTTGTTTGAATTTAAAAATGCCTTTTTTATAATTACAAATTGCCTAGAATTTAAAACTTCCCTCTTCCAAATTTCAGAAAAAGGGAGTTACTATATTTCTAAATTATAATAGAAAAAGTTGTAAATAAATTTAATTCTGACTTGGAACAGGGAATTTTTGGAAATAAAATGTAATTGTGACTTGGAAGAGGGAATTTTTGGATATAAATGTAATTGTGGTTTGGAACAGGGAATTTTCGTAAATAATGATAATTCTGACTTTTGAACAGCGAATTTTCTTGAAGAATTATAATCTTCATTTTATTACAGGGGATTTCTGTAAATAATTATAATTTAGACTTTAGGACGGGGAATTATTGTAAAGAATTATTATTATAGGATTTCGAATGTGAATTTTGGAAAATCAGAGTGGCCACTAGACCGGGAAACCACCGGGAATTTGTTAAGACCGAGAAAAACCCAGAAAATGACCGGGAATTCTTATGGGCCGGGGATCTTATTTAATTTTCAATAAAAAACCTTAATATTTATCGAATAAAAACAGCCAATATATTACATTTCATTTGCAAACTGCACACTCTGTCCCCCATTTTAAAAAGAATTTCTCTATTTTTCCCTGTTTTCAAAAAACTTCCCCATTTCTTGTTTTTAAAAAGAATTTCAATAAGAAAATGCAACTAGTCTTGGTTGAAAGTTAATTTTTTGGGGGTAAAACTGTAATAATTTTGTTAAAAATGGAACGGTTTCGTGAAAAAAATCATTCTTTTTGGTTGAAAATTCAACTATTTTGGTTGAAAATTCGTCTGTTTGGATTGAAAATTTATCTTTTATGGTAGAAAAGTGATATTTTTTTGGTTGAAAATTCTCCTTTCTTGGTTCAAAAATGATATTTTTTGTTTGAAAATTCGATCAATTGGTTGGTGGGAAATTCAACTATTTGCTTAAAAATTCAATTATTTTGTTAAAAAGAAATTTCTTTCAGTTGAAAATTCTTCTTTTTGGATTGAAAATTCGTTCTTTTTTTATTGATAAATCATCTTTCATGATAGAAAAGTCACCCTTTTTGGTTGAAAGTTCATCTTTCGTAGTAGAAAATTACCTTTTTTTGTTGAAAATTTAACCATTACGTTGAAAATTGGTCTCTTTTTATTGAAAGTTCAACTATTTGGTTGTAAAGGCAACTTTTTGATTGAAAATTATTTAATTTTTTGAACATTCAAACTTTTGGTTGAAAATTCATCTTTCTTTCTTGAAAATTATATTTGTTGTTGAAAATGTACCCTTTCAGGTTAATAATTTAACTGTCTTCTAAAAATTCGTCTTTCGGCTTGAAATTAACCATTTGGTTGAAAATTCAACTATTAGGGTAGAAATTCAATTATTTTATTAAAAAGTCAACTATTTTCTAAATCATTTAAGTTTTTAACTTGAAAACTCAATTTTTTTGTTAAAAATTCGTCTCTTGAGTTGAAAATTCATATAGTTTGGTTGAAAATTGATCTATTTTGTTGAAAATGCGATATATTTTGATTTAAAATCTTAGAAATATAAATAATTTCAAATTGAATTTAGTATTGTAACTATATATCAATTTTATTTCAAAGAATTTATTCTCATATTTGCGTGAAAAATTACCCTATTTCCCCTGTTCTGAGAGCATGTTTGGCTATGAAGTCGGTACTTACCAAAAACTATTAATATTTGTATGACCGCGAAAAAATTTAAAAACCCGGTGATTTTTCCCGACGAGGAACAGTGACGACATTTAGTTTGTATAATTAAAGTTTGTGAAACTAATACTTTTTAATTTTTAATGTTTCATTGTGAGATAATTTTTTTTAAGCCCTTAGAATTATTGAGATTTTATTGATTTGCAATGAGATTAGAATGATATACAAAAAAAAAACACTTTCCTGATCTACAGACGCGACACATATATTCCCATGTATTTTGACCCGCTGAGCACGAATCCGAGGTCCGTTTGAGCCCAGCACATCTGGGTCAAGGGCATTGGAAGGTCAAATGGACAGAACAATCATTTGGGTGAAGATAGCTACTATAATTTAGGGTTTTTAGGTTGCTGAATCCAAATCCAGGGTCCATTGGAACTTATCGAGTCAAGGTCAAGGTCAATTTCGTTCATTTTTCTAAAAACAAATTTCTGACTGCAGATTCTAAAAGAACGGAAGATTTTACGTCCAGATATGTATGTTTGTACTTTTCTATGACGAGCTTTAAGGTCATTTTAAGGTCATTTTATTTAAATATATAGATGGTTCATATGGGTAAAATATAGCTACACGGGACTAGACTACTATACTAATATGTTGTGGGGGTCGCTAAATCTGAATCCGAGGCCCGGTTGACCCCAGGGTGCCAAGGTCAAGGTCATTTTTACATGTTTTAAGGGTCGCTGAATAAATAAAAAATAAAACTGTCGTGGGGATAGCGCTTGAAGTTTATTGTGCACTTGGAATTTAGTCCTGATTTGTTGTGTTGAACGGGCTTCAGATTGGAATTCACTCACCCAAAAACATGTAGAAATCCAATTTTGGATCGGTAACACCTTTTTCTTCCGATCTAACTTTGACGTGACCTTGATCTGACCTTGAACTTGGCACCCTGGGGTCAAGCGGGCCTCGGATTCAAATTTAGCGACCCCCACAACATATTAGTATAGTAGTTTAGTTTCATGTAGCTATATTTTACCCATATGAACCATCTATATATTTAAATAAAATGACCTTAAAATGACCTTAGAGGTCGTCATAGAAAAATACAAACATACATATCTGGACGTAAAATCTTCCGTTCTTTTAGAATCTGCAGTCAGAAATTTGTTTTTATAAAAATGAACGAAATTGACCTTGAAATGACCTTGACCTTGACTCGATAAGTTCAAATGTACCCCGGATTCGGATTCAGCGACCCAAAAAACCTAAATAATAGTAGCTATCTTCACTCAAATGACTTTTCTGTCCATTTGACCTTCAAATGCCCTTGACCCAGATGTGCTGGGCTCAAACGAACCTCGGATTCGTGCTCAGCGAGTCAAAATACATGGGAATATATGTGTCGCGTCTGTAGATCAGAAAATTGTTTTTTTTTGTGCCGGTGTATTCGAAGATTTCGATTATATAACTTGTTAATTCTTGAACGATTGAATTACAAGTTTTTGAATGAAAATTTGGTTAAGCTTTAATTTGTATGTTGGAAATTCAGAAGAGTTCAATTTTGGCAGCTTTAATTTGCAGTTTAGTTGTGATTACTTCAGTTGAAAAAATTTTCAGCTTTAACAGTATGAACTTTGTAATTTCAATGAGCAGAAAATTTTGTTGCAAACCGGGAAATGACCGGGAATTTTTTCGGGCGATAAAAGTGGCCACCCTTACACCCTGCTAAATTCTGTGAGGGACTTTCTTAAATCGGCAAAAATTCGTATATGTCGAGTCTCTCCTCCTTGTTAGCATGTTAGACATGTAAAATGAATACGAAAAGACTGATAACACTGCGGTTTGACCCTAAATTGGCTGAGCGTAGCGCCCAGTAAAAAAAGGTTCGGTCTCCCCTATAATTTATAATTCCTGCGAAATCGTTAATGGCCATTTTAACGTCCAGACTGGGACCTCACGTGTAAACGGTACTCGATCGACTGCACGGATCTTGGCAAACATTGGTGCCCAACCGGCGCGGCGAGAGTGGAGGGCCCTCCTTGTACATACGTGCCTATAGACTCTGCCACTCTCGCGATTGACTTTAGGAATGTAAGTACGCACGAGTATGTACTAAGAATATGTACGAGCCGGAAAGGGAGAGGGAAGGTAGTAGGAGTAAGGAGCCAAAGGTATATACGTATGGGTAGATATAGATATAGAATGATATAGGCAAGGGTAAGGGTAAAGGTATATAGGAATATTGTGGAGGCAAAAAAAGAAGAAGAGTGGATTCCGCGGGGCGAGGCTGCCTCGTTGGCGGGTGGGAGTGTACAAGGTCTTCGATACCTCGTAAATTACCGTCGGCCCCTTCGCGCCCTCACCTCACTTGCATCTCGCTCCCTCTCATAGCCATAAAACGTACACCAAAGAGGTGCCTGACTGTGTTTTCGTCCTCTCCTGGAAAGACTTGCACAGGCAAACCACTTCGCGAACAACGACGACCGACTAAATTTCCATCCGGGGGCAGCAGCCCGTTTATATCGTCAAGTACTTTAGTTTCCAATTGGACGCATTCCGGAATTTATCGGCTTCATGGGAAAGTTCGAAAATCTTCACAATAGCAGGAAGGAATATCGGTTACGATGCCCATTGCCCACTGCTCACTCACAACCCAGTTCCTTCAACTCCTCTCTACTCTTGCTTTGTACTTTTCAACGACCCTTCATTCTGCCACGGAAAATTTACTGCGACCACTGGCCATTTCAGCGATTTTCAACGCTACTTACTTTCCAACGTTTAATTAAAACGAGGGTTAGGCATTTATGCAGAAGTAGGGATCAGCAGATAAGCGTGGAAGTCATTTCAATGCAAATTAGACTGCTCAAATTGTTCTGACATTTCAGGTACTTTTAGGTTGCGAGAGTAACCGACATTTATGCCTTTCAGGTTCAAAAGGTTGCAAACAATTTGAATTATAAACTTGGCTAATATTTCTCAGTATACAATTGACCTACTTAATTTAGAATCATTTGTTCATGGAATAAAAGTGAGCTGCTTCGATTCTTATTTGAGCCTGAGTTGGATATTTAGGACACTTTATTATCTTTTCAATAAAAGATAATACCTAAGTTATTATTTCCTCTCCATTTTGTCTTATATGCTTTTCTGACCCATCTTAATGCCATTCTTTCCATTTTATCGCTGTTATGTCCCATATTTATAGATTACGTCCCTCTTTCCATTCTTCCCCATTCAATTCAATATATATCATTCCTATGCCATTTTACCCCATCTTCATAACATTATACCCCATATTTATACCATTATGGCCGTTTTGACCACTATTGATCTTCTTGCTCAATGATTATGAAATAGCGTATATTCTTGTTTTAATATGTCGCCCTTCTCGCAGTAAGAACTCTGGATAAATTTTGTTGCATCTAATTTCAAGATGGGGTGCCATCTCGCTCGGACTTGGGGCACGAAACGTGACCTGTATCCTGAAATGAGCGTCAGATATTCACACTTTGTTTTTTCTGTGCTCTCATTATGCCCCATCCTTATTCCATTATTCACCTTGTTTTGCTACTTTGCCTAATGATTATGGGATTACTCCTCTCCCATACCTATATGACCTAGTTTAATTTTGCTGTCAAACATTTTGCTCTAAAATGCAATGGACGAGTCGGTCTACGAAAACACGATTTTAGGAATTTTTTTCAACAATATTTCCTGATCGCGTCGTATTCATTTCTAGAAAATTTGGAATTTTCATGAGGACCCCTCAATAAACAGTATTATCAAAAAAGTGCTTTACCTACTTAATAAGGTAAAAAAGTACCAGATGCCTGGCTTACTGCACGAACTGAATTGTAAAATAATTGCCATTGAGGAGTTAGTGAACATGCCGCATTGATCAATTGAAGCCGTTTGTCAAAAGGGACCTAAGTAGTGTTTTGGTCAAAATGAAACTAAATACCCGAATAGGGCCTATTGTATGTCCTTTCCTGAATGCTGCAATAAAAAGTATGTTAATAATGTCTCATTAATCTTAAAATTGATTATAAAGTTTGATGAGTTTTGAATAGAGGTAAAACTAATTTTTAAAATCTCTGTTGATATTAAAGGTTTATCATCTTAAATAAAATAAAAACTGCGAAATCTAAGGAAAACTGAAAAGATGTTCAACCACGTGAAAGGACAATAATTTTGTCTAATTAAAAAATAAAGTGAATCAAATTGCCAAAAACGGATCTAACTATCATGAAAAATACAAAATTTCAATAAATGCCACTGATGAAACAGGTTAAAATTGTGTTAAAAATTTGATTTATCATTCAAATTTTTCTGTACAGTTCTAAAGTCAAAACAGAAATACAGGCAGCTAAAAATTGTGTTTACTTTTCCGAAAAGCAAGGAAAGTATTGGTCTATTTTGATTGAAATCAGCTTTTAAACTCAGTAAAAACGATATATTAGAGTTTATTAGCCTGATTATAAAGTATTCATATAATTAATTATTAATATTTATGCTTATTCACTTTATTTATTGTTCTCGAAATTTAGATTTTAGTGGTTATGTCCTTTCTTGATGGGCAATCTATAATCAATTTTTTTCTTTTTTGTTTCAGGTAAGTTTTTGATGTGGCTACATAACTCAGAATCTATATCATGGTAAGACAAAATAATTATATTACACTAAGTAGCATGATGTTCAATGTTGCAAATTTCTTCAATTTCAAGAAATTAGTTAGCCTAAGTATGTTTCAAAAACGATATAAAGGAGAAAATTTCCTATGTTAGGATTCTCAAGGGAATTTAAAACCAATTTACTTAATACTTAGTACTCAATTCAGAAAAAAAGATCCTCATCTTTAGAAATACCCATTTTCACCATTTGGATTGTCTAGCAAAATTAAAAATATTTTCTCAATGAATCGACCAAGTTAATCGAAATAGTTTATTCTCTTAAAATATAGCATTCGTGTATAAATCTGACCTAGGAAACATATAACAAGTTCAAAGAATTTTATCATAAAACTCTACTTTCAAGGCGCTCATAAATACTTTTATGGCTCATTTGAAAGATTTGGTACACGATTTAAAAGAAATCAAAAAGGCATCTCACGACAAAGTATGCCACGACTATATATTTCGTTTTTAAGTACTCTTACGTAAAACATTTCAGAAAACACTAAAATTAACAGTAAAAGCATCGAATTTTTAAGAGAAGCATAAATAATTAGTTGCGTGTTAGTGGAAAAGATTTTAGGAGATTCGGATCCTTTGTGAAGTTTATTTGAAATTTTTATTCTTTATTTTAATTTATTTTGTGTATATATTCAAATTATTTGTATTCTTTCTCGATCTTCTGTTTTCTTCAATTTCAAAGTCCTTTCCAATTTCAAACGATCCCTTGTGACTAGTAATTGCAGTCACATTTTCTATTGTGAAATTCTCTTTAGAAATTTTCAAAGACTCAAAAATATGTTTTCAATAGTCCCAGTATTGTCTTCCTACTTATCGTAACTGCATAAGTCATTCATTCATTGAATTACTCTCAAGCTGTTTAGCCTAACCAGATTTTTATCACAAAGATATCTACGTAAAAAGGATTCGCCGAAACTGACCACAGAGCAAGGATTAGTAATTGCAGTTTCTCGTGGCTCTCTCCCTCTTTCCTTTCAGCGAATACCTCACACAAAACACTCATTCAGCTTTAAAATGGACAAAAGTTTAGCTGATAAAAAAGCCATTGAAACGGAAATGTTTTCCATTCTTCGAGTATTCTTTCCTGACCGTCCTTTCCAGTCTCGTCTGGTAGGTCTCAGTTCTCAGGCGGCATTATGTCTCAGATTTGTCAATCCTCCCTTAGCATCGTCAATTGCAAATGCAAATAAATTGCGCTGAAGGCAGTCCATGGACAGGTTGGATGAAAGGATTGATAAATCCGGGATTTAGTGTCGAACGGAAATGCAGTAATTTAGCAGCGTACGGCAACGAGTACAGGTGTAATTACAGAAAGTACCTACCTCGCGCAAAAAAGGTACATATATACTTTTATCTGAAGTACTTTACATCACTGGTTACGGTCGAGAGTGATTATTCGCAGTTCAGCGAGAAAAAGGGGTTCCCAGAAAGAGTCTCTTGCTCGTTCGTCGCTTCGTCATGTCGCGTAGGTTGTAAGTAAGGACAAGGAACGAGGTACTCGAGCAACCCTCTTCCGTCCTCTTATTCTTCAATTCTTCCCTCCCATCTTCTGTGTCTTTTATTTTTATTTTGTGTGTTTATAGAGTTTGGCCATTTTTGGGAATACCTTGGAAAATGTAGACGAGAAAATGATTTTATATAGAAAAGTTTCATGATTTTAATGTGTATCACTTTTTAGCTGAGTCATTGAGACAATGGTAGTAGGTTGGCTTGAAAAAAGATACAAAATTTAAAATGTCCTAGCAGGGAAAAGTTTTATTTTAGGTTCCTCATAACCTGTGTTAAATTTCAAATGTATCGATTAGTATCCCTTTAAAAACTTCAGTATAAGTGTTTTGGAAAGTTGCCTATGTTAATTTTTTTGTCGTAATCTAGGCATCTTGGGTAATCGGTACAATGATTGGCGTTTAAATCTCAGAGAAAGTAAAACCGGTGACGCTGAATGAGTAAGGAATTTAAACGGAAAGCTCTGGAGGTTATGTGTGTTCACTTGTTGAAAATGATTATTTTTTTTAATAGTTACGATAGATTCAACTAAAAACTTTTGTATTTTAATTGAATTTGGTTATTAAATATACACGATAGTAGTATTCTAACCTTAAAATGATGTCTGTATATTGATAAATGGGTGCCCAATCATTGTCCTAGTGAATTACGCAGAAACATAATGATTGGCCACAATATCTGAAAAGCAAATAACTAATATCCTTGCAAAAATATGATTAAAATTGTTTAAACTTCTTATAGACTATGTATATAATTGTGTACCACTTTGTCTTAAGAAAAATGAGTGGAAACCATGTCAAAAACAGTTTTTGGCACCGGCCAATCATTGTAGAATTTAGAGACTAATAACTGTGATTCGAAAATCACTAATCTGTATAACCTGAGTTTACGATTTTTGTGTGGAATTACAATAATTATTGAATAGAAAAAATAAGTTTTTATCCAAAACAAAACGTTTCAGATAGAATTTCCATCTTATACAGTGAAAAAAACACATTTCTTGTCAAAAATGTTTTTCTAAAAATAAAAACAATGATTTTACTATGTCATCTAAGTTTCAATGTCTTATAAGCTTAAATAAACTTCAATTAATGTGTGTAACGAAAAATTTCATTCAGATTATGCAAAGAATATCTATTAGAATAGATGATTGGAATTGAAATACGAATTATAACGTAACCTTTAGTTCAGATTGTTCAGATAGTAAATATTTAATGTGTAAATTAATAAACATTTACTTTCAGTTCATGTTTGCTTCGAAATAAGTTCATTTAAGCTTATAATGTGTTGAAATTCACAATAAATAGGACAATAATTGTTTTTCTACATAAAAACATTTTTCTCAAAAAATCCATCTGAAACACATTGTTTTCGATAAATACTTATTTTTAGTACGCAATAATTACTTTAAACTCCACAAAACAAAACGTAAAGAAACCTTTATGCACTAATTAAAATGCAGCTTTAAAATTATACCCACCTTTTTTAGTACTGATTTGGGGCACCGGATAACGTATCGCAGTTTAACCATTCCCAATAATATGGTAAAAGTTACCCCAAACTTTTGCTCCGTATATTTTCATACTATAGATAAGAAGAAATTATATGGTAAATTTAGAGACCTTGATGACGAAAGGGAGGAAAGCGAAATGAAGTAGTAGTAGAATTTTCACGAACTGTGTAGACCTGTAATTAACCTCGAACGAGCATGCAAATTAAGTTACTACAGAACCTGTGGGTGGTAACAATGTTTTGCTATCTGCCTTTCTTCAGTACTCATTTCATTAATCTACTCGCGTCTCCTTCCGTTACGCATTATGTCTGTTTCCGATGCATCTCTCGTCGAGCTTTTACCACGTATCTTTCTCGATACTCATAACGTAATACTGCCTTGACTTTCCGCTTTCACGGTAATGTACATCGTGATCATTTTACGAATGCATGTCGCGACGAGAGGATGCTCTTATATTATTTCAAACCGAAGGAAATCTCTTTTTTTCGCGATAAAAGTACAGGCAATTTTTTGTCACTTCTAATATAGATTACATCTTACAAAAGGCTGTATTCCTTTTATTTCTATAGTCAAATTTTTGTATTGGAATCTTGGTAATCATAATATAAGATGCATGGCTGCTGGGAATTAAATTTGATATATAGGACAGAAATCAAGTACGAAAAAAAGTAATTCATCATAAGGTTGGTCTAAATTTCGACTGCTCCGTACAATATGGAATCAAGTTCATGTGAGTCCGTATAAAGAATCAGGTTTTAGTTGTTCTATATTGATGCCTCCATTCCATACTGCTCAATATACTGTTTAGGCGGTGTACAGCTCCACGTTGAGTTTGGTCGGGGTACAGCTCTCCGTCGCGTTTGGTTGCTACATACCTCCAAGTCATGTATGTAAGTATAGGACCTGCAGCTATACACCGACTAAACGCAACGGAGAGCTGCACACCGCCTAAACGCGATGGAGAGCTGTACACCGACCAAACGCGGTGGAGAGCTGTACACTAGATGTGCACACTGCATAACGATCAAAATAGCGAGAACTTCGAATATACGAGAAATACGCTCGTTTTTTCCTAAAACAAATTCTTGTCTCACTTCGCATCATTAAAGCGATCATCTCGTATTATAAGAGATTGATCGATAATTCCATTTTATAATAATAAGAATTAATTTAAATACATGAGGCGCAGTTAAATTATATGTATTCGATCTAAAGTATTTTATTTTGACAATTTGTAATTTAATTATCTGAATTAAAATAAATTGCTCCTATTGTGAACGGCTCTGTATTTTTGTCAAACTAAGATTTTAAGTTAGTATTATATCAGATTTGCATCAAATTTATGAAATAGGAACAACATATAATCATAGGTAATAGGGTTCTTTATATCTTAATTTTTATTAACAATTTGATTTAATTTAGATTAACTATTTTAATAGACAACGTAAATATGAGCCCTCCTGAAGGTGATCAGCTGCTGCAGGTCATTTTTCAATTTTTCGAATTTCTCTTTCGCAATCGTTCAACGTCATTCTGACACTGTTGAAATTGTTCGATTTTTGAGGCGAAATTAAATGAAAAAAGACAAATGAATATAAGGGAAACTCTTTTCAAAAATTGCTCGTTATACGAACAAAATCCGACGAGACCGACGATCGTCTCGTATCATTATGCACCACTACTATACAACAACTAAATGCGACGGAGACCTGGTATCCCCAATCCTGACCAAACGCGACGGAGAGCTGCACACCGCTTAAATGCGATAGAGAGCTGTACCGCAACCAAATGCGACGGGGAGCTGTACACCTTCCAAATGCGATGGAGAGCTGTATCCTCGTTCCCGACCTAACTCCGCGGAGAGCTGCACACCGCCTAAACGCAACGGAGAGCTGTACATCGCCTAAACGGGACGTGGAGCAGTATGGCATGGAGGCGTCGATATATGGAATCAAGGCTTTTTTTACAGCTTGATTTTTTGTAATAAAATAAACAAGCATACCGTTCTGCCGTACGCAATAAAATATTAACAATATGTGCACAATAGTATTAGGTCTACAAATTAATTCTCGGCCCCCAACATTTGAGGCACTGTCTTCTTTTTGCATTCCAGTTTAAAAAAACGCAGCTGAAGTGAAAGAAATGATTAACCTTCAAGATGGTAAGCGCACTGGACAACAACAACAAATTTTTGATCTGCAATTCGACAATTGTCAGAAAAATGGCAACAATGTGTCGAAAGTGAAGGAGATTACTTCATTGTTTAAGTTTGTATTTATTTTTGTATGCATTATAGACCAATTGATACGAAAAAGGTCGAGATTAATTTGTAGACCTAACAAATATTGCAGAGAATTTCAAAACATTTTATTACGTGTTGAAGAACGGCCTGCTTTTGTTCATTTTATCACCAAAAGTCAAAATGTCAAAATCAGTAAAAATAGACTTATTCAATACACAGAACAACTGAAACCTGGTTCTTTATACGGACTTACCCGCCCTTGATTTCATATTGTATGGAGCAGTCGATTTATACCTGCTAAACCTTCTTTTCTATTTTACATTCTCATCCTTATGAGAAGGTGTTAGTTTTATGCAAAATTTGACTTCGTCAGTTTTCATCAAATCTCCGCTTTTCGAGACCGCCTGAGTCAGAAAAAATTATTTGACTGTCTGCAGTCTGTAGTCTGTAGGCACGATAACTTTCGAATTACTAATCAGATTGGATTGAGCTTTGGCACACGTTTTTAAGGCATAAAAAGAAATATCAAGTTCGTTAGCCAGCCATTTTTGACCTACGGTTCCGGTTTTATCAATTGAAAATGCTTTTTAAGAAATCAATAATGCCGCTTTTTTAGAAAAACCATACGAGATATGAAAAAATGTTAAGGAGCAAAACTGTTCATCTTGACAAGATGAACAAATTTCCTTGAAACCATTTTTTTATTAGACACGTATTTTTCGTTTTAATCGTGAACAATGCTATTAAAAATATTAAAAAAACCCACTTTCAGACAAAACTATATGCAAGATAAGAAAACAAAACAAAAATTGTTCACTCAAAAAAGATCAACAAATTTATTAATAATTATTTTTTGATAGGACGAGTAGTTTTTGTTTCAATCGTAAAGAAGCATTTTTAAAAAAAGTTGTATCAATACAAAATAGGAAAAAAATATCTCCAAAGCCTCAGTGACAATTTAACTATTCGAAAAAAAATACTTGAAAAAAAAACGTAGACAATCAGGAAAAAATCGGAAAGCCCGTGGCATGAGAGAGTTAAGGGTTAATATAATAATGTTGAGCATATTATAGAAAAGTGCGCATTTCGGACAAATTTTAATTGAACATAAAGCACGAGATGCGTTATGAGAATGCGTGTTTGTTAAAGCGGAATGAGCTTTAACAAAAGAGAATTCACAATCAGCAAATTACAGTTGTCGATGTTCTGAACTTTCATTTTAAAAGATGGGAGAAGTACAAAGACCGAACGCGAAGCGCGAGATCCATCAGAAGCGCGCTCTAGGCTCGCTCAAACTTGCGAGCTAAAAAAAAGCGATTTCAAAAAAATCCTTCTAACGCATAGAATTTTCCTCAAAAGAAACTCATTTTCGGAAAAATATTCCTTATCCCCTTACGCCCTTATGGCCTGTTACCCTTCATTTCGAGAAAAGACATTCTTCACTTGGCGGCGATTCATCACCCTAAATCTTGATAAATTCCCAAAGTCCTTAAGATTTGGCCATTGGGTATAAAGAAGTTGCACGAAAACCTAAAATTTATCCGCCAATAAAGTCCGAATTTAATTTAGATAACCGATATGCTACCAAGCTGAAAAGTTTGAACCCACCCTATTCATTTAATTTAACGAGCACGTGAGGCAAAGTTCGCGGCAAACAATATCGATAAGGGACTTGAAGCTCAATTCTTGGTTGGGTCTCTTCGGCGCGTATACGTATATTCGTCAGGTCAGGGGATAACGTTTCAGCTTGTGAGGAATCCTAATTTATAAAATAAACGACGGTGTAGCATTGCGTACGTACGGCGTACGCTAAAGATTCGCGTGTGTGCCTCCCACACAGGTAGTTATCTCGGTGACTTAATGCCGGGTAATGTGCTCTCCAGTTACATCCCAGGCAATCTGCTGGCTGGATGCCTGCCTGGTTGGTCGACCGAAAGCCCAACCACCAAACCGACCCTCGACGATATATCTCACAACTTGCAACACTCAACTTTTAAAGAGAGAATCTTCTTTTGAGAATCAGAATTTTCTCAAGAATATCCTCAGAAACATTCGTGTCTGATATTTCTTTTGAGATTTTATCGTAGAACAGTACGATCAGGATTGTATTGACCCTCGAAAATAAAATTATAAGAAGTTGCTGATGTAAATTCGTATTCGGATTCAAAAATAACAAATTTAATTCTTTTTATGAGGGCCCCATGATTTCGATCTATTTTCATACCTTTTGAGCCGGCCAACAAACTCGCTTCTCGAGCGGTGTGAGTACACGGAAAAAATGGATGTTCAAACGTAGATATTTGAAGTATAAGATTTGACTGAGTACTGAGAAACTTTATTTTACATTTTACAAGTCACTCTAGTCACTTTTTAAAATAAAAAGATCACTTAAGTCACTTCTTTCAATAAATTAAAGCAGGCAACTTAATGATTACTGAATTTTATTGAACTTTGTTGATTTCTTTTGAATTCTTATTAATCCACCCTGAATTCTTTGAAATTCTCTTGGAATCCACTTTATTCAATAAATCTTTTTCGGATTTTCAATTTTTTGTAATTCACCCTAAGGCTTTTAAATTCACCTTAAATTCTTATGAATTTTATCAGATTTTTATTCACTAATTTTATTCACTGCCATCTACCTGAATTCAATGGCATTTTTGGATTTAAAAAAAATATTGTTCTATTGAGTTGCATTAGTTTCAATTTATATTGATTTCGTATGAATTTCATTGAATTCTCTTGAATTCTTCTAACTTCACTCCAATTTTACTGAAATTAATTAAATATTTTGAATTTTTGTTCTCTTTTTTTCCCCTGTCGAGTTCAGTATGATTCCTGCCGTACTAAAGAATCTTTCGAATTGCGATGTAAAATTGCAATCAATGTGTTACAAGTATATATTTTTTAAATATGGTTTATGCATTTTATAAAATACATACCTAACCTAAAAACAATTTCTTATGTACGAAATTTTCATCTTTAGAATGCGTTTCTGGGCATTTTTTATTTGTACGTCATACCTAATTTTTGATTTATGTATGATAAAACACTAAGACTACCGATTTTTTTATTTTTAGTAAAAATGTAATGCAATCCTTATATACGGAAAACTTTCATTTTTCTCATAATTCAGTGTACAAAGCATGTATTGTAAAATTACATTATGTTGTGGTAATAAAACTCTAATATATTTATTGTAAAATTATAACAGAAATTCTTAACAGTGTATATTTTGAATGTAACTAAAAAAGTAACGAATATTATAATTACTGTTGCTGAAAAAAGTGTAACTAGTTACCAATTCGTGGTTTATTTACAAAAGTAACTTCGTTACCACTATCGTTAGCAAAAAAGTAGCTAATTCAAGGAAACAATTCACTTCCCATCACTATACCTGACTAACATGGGAAAGAATTAAAAATGTCTAATAATTTAGTGTTGAAAATCTAAGTCTGTATATATCGAAATTATAATATAACTTAAGGTGAAATCGGAACCACCAGAACGTCGGTAAAAGTGCATATATACCTTGAATTCAATCAATATTTTCACATTACACTTTAGTCTAGGACACAAAAGATTTGTAATATATTACGTCAGTTTAATGAGATATAAAGCTTGCTTGAACGAAGAATTTTTTCATTATCTTGAAGAATCTGATGTCGGCCGCGGATGAATACTTGGAATATATTAGAGTAAATCGATTTGCACACGCTGAATATAAAATTAGTCGGGGGCCCGAACCGCTTGTAAAAGAATCCAACTTAATATCCTAATTATAAAGTTAGCAAATCCCTCCTTTGACATGCAATCCTCTAATTCCCTTTTCAATTTCGAGCATTGTTTCATAAATTCTCTTATTTATTAAATCCGATCAACGAGAAGAACGGCAGAAATGGAAGGAACACAGATTGAAAACTCATCGTCGAAGATGAAGATGCTCTTCCACTTTAAGCTCACCACTTGACTTTATATCAAACATTAATCAAATTCGGCTTAAAGACGCGAAAGAAGGGAGAAAGGGAAGGAGTGACTAACGTCTTACGTCTTGTTCTTTGATACCCTTTTCATTCCCTTTATAATATGACCTCCTCCCCCTGCCTCCACCCAATCTCTTTTCATCTTATACACTCTCAAAGGAGCAACGGGAGGAATTTATCATAAGCTCTGACAAGGTGTTTCTTTAAGACTTACATCGAGAAGTAGAAAATAATGAAGTAAACAGTTTTGTAGCAGCATGATAAAGTTGGATATCTGCTTGCATCAATCGCGGATGTTAGATTGATGCTGCGCTCCTCAGACATCTTCATGTGGCGTTCTCTCTGATCTTGCTTGATAATTTATGTATGCTAAGTGGAAGAGAGAAGGAGACAAATACCTTACATGATGCTGTGAGCTTTGAGGAAAATTTAATTATTTCATTTCAAGTGGGTTCTTGCATTTAAATGAGGCTAGCAGTACCCTTAATTCAATTATGGGGCGTATATTGTGTGCAGAAAGGTCCTTTTATGATTCCAAATTATTCATTTTGATTCTTGACGCTATTTTCTTTGAAGATCAATAATTTATATAAAAGTAGTACTTTTATTTGTCGGAATTTTCAATTGTAAAGTGAGTAGTTGGATATTTTATTTCATGCAAAATTTTGGTTGCAATATGCGAGGGCTTCATACTTCGGAAATCTTGTTCAAAGTCACTACAGAATCAAAAAATCAAAGATTCAGAATAACGAAAATCCTATTAAGATTTGAAAGATTTCGGAGATCCCAAGATTCAGCAACTCAAACGAATTTGAACGACAGCTTCAAGTTTCGCCGGAGATCTCGGAATTCTTTAAAATTTTCAAAATATTCGCGAATCTTAGGTCATTAAGACATCTTATGGAATCCACTGGATCAGAGTGAGAGATCTGGAATCATAATTCGCGTATTCCGATTTTTAAATATTTTGTATTGATTTTAGAAGTGAGTAATCCCTCAGCATACAAATTTAATTTAAAAAATTAACTGTTTAGATATTATCGACTTCGTTTTCTGATAAAAGTCGTTAATTGTTTAAGCAAATTCAATAAACAAGTACTGCATGTTGCCATTTTTCAGCAATGTGAGATATTTATAACTGTACAATGATAATTTACAAGTAGTTATCAATTGTTTACTTTCTAAACAAATATATAAACAATATTCATGTTTTGGATATTTTTGAACAGATAAATATGGTTTCTTCAACGAAATGTAGTGAATATTCTTCAGAAAGCACATTATTTCTTATTCTAAAGCCTTATTGGTCAAAAATATTTGTTAATTTTTTAAACAAATAAATAATGTGGTCATTATTATATTTATGAAATATTGCGGTTTGTAATAATTACAATACTTTATAAAGGGATATTTGTCACTATTTTATAGTACACAGAGAAAAATGTTTCTCTGTTGGATTTAAACAAAACTTATATTTGAATTTAATCGTTTTTTTCGGCTTAAACCAATTTTATTTGATTCATACTATATTTCTTTTAAATAAAAAAATTCTCCGTTACATTTTAATATATAATATTTCTTTGATGTGGAGTCAAATAAATATTTTTTTATTTTAACCCTTAACGGTCAAACGGGGTGTCTCACACCCCACGGGCTTTCCGATTTTTTTCCGATTGTCTACGTTTTTTTTTCAAGTATTTTTTTTTCGAGTAATTAAATTATCACTGAGGCTTTGGAGATATTTTTTCCTATTTTGTATTGTTTCAGCATCACTCATGATTTTTTTCAGCCAAAAATATCTGAAGGTGTATTTGGAGGTGTGACCGTTAAGGGTTAAACATAGTTTCTGTTCAATTCAAATAAATTTTGTTTGATTCAAATAAAATTTGATTTAATTAAAACACAGTTTGTATAATTCAAACAAAAATTTGTTTAAGTCAAATAGACTTCAGTCAAACTTTGCTTGAATCAAACAAACATTATTCTCAGTGTAGACGCGGTTTAAAAAACGATGTAGCCAGATTAAAACATGAAACATTCTTTTTCGTTTCATAATAGTTGTTTCAAAATTAATAAATATTTTCATCTAGTTGACGTTTACAATGATTAATATCCTTTATGATTGCTGAAGAAACGAAATTTATGTGTTTAAAGATTAGCTAAATTGAACAGTTTTTTCTTCACTTTGTTTACAAAATCGACAATTATGACCGAATAAAAAATTGTTTCAAAGAATTGTTATTAACAACTAACGCTTAGTTTATTCCATGCAAAAACACAAGCTAAACGGGCTTGTGTTTTATTATGTTATATATTATATATTATTGCATATATGGTTCTATGATAATAAAAATTTAATTTCTTTATTCAAATTGTTTATATCAACATTTGTTACTAATATGTAATAAGCTGTGATTAGAGATTGTGCTTATCCATATATTCAAACTTTTTTGAATATGCGAGTTTTTTTAATCCTCAAGAAAGATATTTTGCTCATTAATTTCTTTATAATAAATACACTTTTTTATAATTACTCAGCAACGTATATATTCTTAGGTGTTTTTACTAATTTGGATAATTATTTAATAATTGCAAACAGGTTTAACAAAACACGAGGCTTGAATTCTCAGGAAAATATTTTTTTAAATTCCATTTTGTTATTTAAATTAAAGATAACTTTTTCTGAAATAATATTAATTAATACTAGTATAATCAAAATAAGGAATAATAATTAATATTGTTCAAAAATGCGTTTTTATTTTTTTATTTGTAACCAATATTAGTATATTCACAGATGTGAAAAGAAGACCAACACCGTACTTCAAATATTAATATTAATTAATATTTGAAGTACGAGAGCAGTAGTGGGGGTAAAGTTGGTGGCACGCTGCCACTAGCGGAGATGAAGTGGACGGTTTCTAGGAGTGGCGAGGGTTAAGTAGGCATTACCAGTATTAAACCAGTAGTGGGGATAAAGTGGACGGTTTCTAGTACTGATGGGGGTTGAGTAGGCGTTTTTATACCAACAGTGGGGGTTAAGTAGGCATTTCTATACCGACAGTGGGGATAAAGTGGGCTGTTTTTAGGAGTGGCGGGGGTGAAGAAGGCGTTTCTATACCAACAGCTGGGATAAAGTGCGCGGTTTCTAGGAGTGGTGAGCGTTAAGTAGGTGGTTTCTAGGAGAGGCGGGGATTAAGTAGGCGGTTCGATACCAGTAGTAGGGATAAAGTGGGTGGTTTCTAGAAGTGATGGGAGTTAAGTAGACGGTTCTATGACAGTATGAGGGATAAAGTGGGCGGTAGGTTCGTTTCAAAATACAGAATGATCCTAGGTTTAAAATTAGTCGATAGTATCAAAGTTTACCCCATATTCGAGACTTTGAGCCATTGTTGGGGCTTATAAAGAGAATCCTTGTTGTCCCTACAAGATAGATTGACACTGCAGTAGTTTACAATAGCAAAGTTTACTCTACATTCGGAAGTTTAAGTCCGTAATGAGGTTCTTGAGCAAGCTGACTGAGGACGAAATTCTGTCGCGTGTCTTCCTCACGTACTCTCGCTTTCGCACAGCTCCTAGTGTGTGTATCCCACCGGCGATGGTTCTGGAAAGGGGATTTACTGACGAAACGGTGTAAAGTGAATTCTAATAGGGTCGAGTGGAATGAGGACGAGAGAGGGAAGGAGGTTGAATGAGAATAAGTGCGGCGCGTTACCGGGTGAAGTTGGCCGATCCATTACTTGTGCCGGTTCACCATCCGGACGACCGGGTTGAATCCAGTTGAATCTCAGAGGAGTCCAGTCGCAAAGTTACGTCAAGGCTAGATTCAAAGAGCGGTCCCTTTGTAGCAATGTACGCGCTTCTGCGTACATTCTCGCCCGATAAATATACCCTTTGGCAGTATAATCCAGCTCCACGCTTGCGTGGATTCCTGTAGCACCGGTAGCTTCTGAGAACCTGCCTCGAGGTTGGAGCGACTCTCCTCTCCCTTCTTCTGCTGCTTCTTCTTCTTCACCATCGTCCCTTACCCCTTGCAGTTATCCTTCTCAATTCTTTTACCCACACAAATCCACCTGTGCACACATCAATGCACACACACAAAAGGTTGGCAAGCATCGACAATCATCTTTTCTGTAATCGAGTGTCTCTCTCACACAGCTGGTTGAACGCGCTCCAAGGAAACGCTTCTCTCTCTTACTTGGTAATGCCGCTTCCCACCATGTTTACACTCTGTGACTAGCGCGACTGAGCGATATCCAGCTTTATTACCTTTTTCCAAGACGTTTTACGTACTCCGCTCAACTACACTGTGATTTATTAATCTCCCCTGTCCTGCTTCCAGCTCTCTTAAGTGAAGCGTTACGGGGGAATTGTTGCACTATAGAAAAATTGCGCAAACTGTCCTGGTGTATAGTTTGCTTGGTAAATAGACATGAAACTTTTTAGGTTTAAACGGCAGCTTGTTAGGTATATAATAACATCCTTAATTCAGCCGAGATTTTAATTGGGCGGCGTCGCGTCGCCGAGAAATTGGTTAGGAATAAATATTTACTGGCTGCATTTCAGGGTGTATTTACGTAAGTTATTTAGTTGGCGCGGATGGAATGAGAGAATATTGAGGGAATGTGGAACTAGATTGCAAACAGTTTGTTATCACAGACGACGCTGGAGGGTTGATTACGTGGTTGATTATTTAGCAAATGTGCACACTCTGGTTCTTCAGTTTGTAAAATTGTTACTAATATATTAGACTTCAGGTTGGCCTGCCACTGATGTTCAAATTGATGTTCAATTTGCTAAAAGAAAAGGAAGTATCGCAAATTTGATCGTTCACTGCCTTCTTAGGGTTTTGTACACGGAGAAAATTTATTCATTAAAATTTACCAAATTAGTTTGGTAAATGGAGGACATTACTGCATTTAGATCAAGTTTACAATTATTTTCTGATTTAATACAAAACAGAGCCATAAAAAATACAAAAGAGTTGTGTAAAAACTCAATTTCAAATGTGAAAATTCTGATATGAGGATTGTATTATGTTCATACCAGCATATTATGAAATAACGCAAAGTAATCTAAATTTTTATTAAATGAATGATATAAAATTTAACTTCCTGTGATATTAACTACTCACTTCAAAAGAAGTATAGATTGCAGAATTTTTTCAGAGATTTTCACTTTTATTAAGAGAGGAATTACACAACAGTAAGGTATAACAAAAGCGCTAGATACGTCAACATTCTCAGGGCTGAAGTTTCAAGCCAAGTCTCCCGTAGAAACTTAAAAAAAAATTGAATTCGAATAATATTGTAGGATTTTAGAAAAATATTACTTAAATATTACATAAACAAATATTACTTATTAGGTTACTAAATAAAAGTAGAATATATTTAAAACTGAGGTGTAAAGAAACGGGTGATGAAAAAACATCGCAACGGGGCTGGACAACTAACTCCGAGGCCAGTTTCATGTATTATATTATATTAAATTAATGCTGTGAAAGCTTATTTCTTTCTATTTTTGATCCAATTTCTTGAAATTTATATTGATTTTATTTTTAAGTTTTTAATGTTCAATTTTAATGGCAACATTTCAGAATAAAAGATTTTTAAATGTTAAAGTTTGACTGTTCTAACTTGAATAACAGGGTGGCCGTTTTAATCCAGGAAAAAAATTCCCTGCCATTTCGCGGTGCGCAGTAGTATGTTGCATTACAAGGGAAAAACACACCTTGTTTCAACCCGCTCTACAGGTATCGAAACTCGAAGTGTCAATAGAGGCCCTATGAAAAAATTTTGTACGGTCATTTTGTTTAAATTGAAAAATATAATTTTTCACGAAAAATGATTTTTTTTGGCCAAGGGATGATTTTACGTAAAAAAATATGTTTATTAATCTATTTAAACTAAAATTGTTTTAATAATTTTTTCAAATTTGTGAGATATAACATAAAAACTAATTGCATCGTTCGATTCCATGGGGAAAAATATAAAATATAGCATAGTAGTATAAATGAATAGTTACATAGTACTACGACACATGATAAAATTTCTGTTTAAAAAGTAAATTGTGTTATTTTTATTTTTTAAGTTATGTTACGTCACCATTTTTTGTTACGTCACGGCCTGTGTTACACGCCGTGATTT
>CAKNYM010045830.1:2899-24655 GCA_932195095.1 Andricus curvator | reverse complement strand
CTTTTTTTTATAGTAAATTAAACTTCTTGGTTGAATATTCATTTTTTAGATTGAGTGTTTAACAATTTTATTAAAAGTTCATTTTTTGGTTCAAGATTCATCTCTTTGTTTGAAAATTCGTCTTTTTGGTTGAAAATTGACCTTTTTTAGTTTAAAATTCATGTATTTTGTTGAAAAGTTTTCTTTTTTGGTAAAACATTAATTTTATTGGTTGAAAATTCATTTTTTAGATTTAATGTGCCGCAATTTTGTGAAAAATTCATTTTTGGTTGAAAATTCGTTTTTTTGGTTGAAAATTGATCTTTTTTTGTTGAAAATTCATGTATTTTGTTGAAAATTCTTCTTTTTTCGAAAAATATTAATTTTCTTGGTTGAAGATTCATCTCTTTGGTTGAAAATTCGTCTTTTTTGGTTGAAAATTGATCTTTTTTAGTTGAAAATTCAACCATTTGTTTGAAAACTCAACCATTTGTTTGAAAATTCTTTTTTTTTAATAGAAAATTAAAGTTCTTGGTTGAATATTCATTTTTTAGATTGAATGTTCAACAATTTTATTAAAAATTCATTTTTTGGTTCAAGATTCATCTCTTTGTTTGAAAACTCGTCTTTTTAGTTGAAAATTGATCTTTTTCAGTTGAAAATTCAACCATTTGTTTGAAGACTCAACCATTTGTTTGAAAATTCTTTTTTTTTATAGAAAATTAAACTTCTTGGTCGAATATTCATTTTTTAGATTGAAGATTCATCTCTTTCGTTGAAAATTCGTATTTTTTGGTTGAAAATTGATCTTTATTAGTTGAAAATTCAACCATTTGTTTCAAAATTCATGTATTTTGTTCAAATTCGTCTTTTTTGATAAAAAATTAAACTTCCTGGTTGAAAATTCATTTGTTTAATGAAGTTTTATATTTTTAATTGAAATATAATAACAATAACTAATAAATTTTTCGTTGGGTTTTCATCTTTTTTTGTAGAAAATTCATTTTTTTGTTACAAGATTTTATTCTAGTCTGCTAAAGCAGAAAAAATGAAAAAAAAAGTCTTTCCTTTGTGAATTTTTCATCCCCTTTTTTATTTCCAGACACACTTGTATCTGCGCCTCTTGTTTCGGTAAATTGGACAGGTGTCCCATGTGCCGTAGTCCAATTAAAAGCTACTTTTGCATCAGGGGTGAGGAGTACATGCCACCCGAGAAGGAAGTGAATCCCTGCAAGCACAGAAGACCAGAACACGGGCCTTCTCATTGGCTCCATGACTGGAACGATAGACTCACCGACTTTCTGGGCTTTGCTCGATAAAAAAAAAGCGCGGCTGCTTTTCAGCCCCGAAACCGTCCTTAAACCTAATTTCACCCCCGGGGCTGAATACCCAATCGGTTCGTCCTCAACCTTTTTTTATTAAACCGTACAATTTTAGACTTTGATCAAAAATTGACAGAAATCCGATCGATTTGTTGAACTTGAAAATTCAGAAAGAGTGAAATGACGAACTATTTTTATTTATTGATTTATGATTTTAATTTTGATAAAAAGTTGACTCTTTTGAAGTTGACTCTCTTGAACTATTCTTTCTAATTTTAAAAGTTTGAGAAAAAGATTCTTTTTTGGGGAAGAATTGAATTTTTTTATTATTAAGGACGAGCCGTTTCCTGAAAATGTAGAAGAGATTATCTTGCATTTGCGTTTCTTGAATTTGAAATTTGAGACTAGAAAATAAAAGGGTGTTACGCCTAAGTTAAGTTAAGGAAAGAACTTTAAAGTTTAAGTTGTAAATACACAGACTGTGATAATCCTGAATAATGTCTTTGTAGTCCTGGATTGCACTCTGAATGCAAAGGTGCTCGGATCAAAGGTAGCGATTTTCGTATTTTAGAGATTTTTGACCCGAACGATACAATTTCAACTCTCTTATTGATAGTAGCTCCTAGAAAATATTCCAGGCTTAACAATTTTTACTAGGGCGGATTGAAAATGCTAAAATTAATCGAATCGTTTGAGCTAAGGGAAATTTTTTTTTATTAAAAAATCTTCCTCTTGAGAATCTTGAATTTTTTATATGTTCCGTTTTTACTAGTGCAGTCATCACATAATGTCACCTTTTTCACCTATTTTGGAAATTATACCAAATTTTTAGATATAAAATCTCAATTTATCAAAGGTTTTGGAAATGAAGGCCTTAATAGTTAAAGAATTTTTTATTTATAACTTTCAAAATTCAATCATTTTAGCTCGAAAGATGATAAATTAGATACCTTCTGTAGATTTATCACTTTTTTGGAAATTCAATAATTTGAAATTCAAGTAATAAAAATTGGACAGTTGCAAATTGAAAAATTGAGTAATTTTACGTTTAAAGCCTTCAGTATTTAAGAAATTGAATTTTCAAGATTTTGAAATTTAACCTGATTCTGAAAATTTATTTCAGATTAAAATCCTTAATATGTGCTAAATAACTTTAGATTGAAACATTCTAAAAATTAATTTTCTTGGTTAAAAATTCAACTATTTGGTTGAAAAATCGTATTTTTTGTAGAAAATTAATCTCCTTTGTTAAAAATTAATCATTTTAATTTAAAATTCAACTATACTTGGTTGAAGGTCCAAATATTTTGTTAAAAATTCATTTTATTGCTTCAAAATTCAACTAATTTGGTGAAAATTCGTTTTTGATTGGTTAAATTGGTTAAAAATTCAAAAATGTAATTGATTAATTTTACTTTTAAAGCCTTCAGTATTTAAGAAGGAATAGAATTTTCAAGATTTTGAAATTGAACCTGATTCTACAAATTTATTTCAAATTGAAAGTCTTAATAATTTTTGAAAATTCATATATTTTGTTAAAAATTCGTCTTTTTTGGTAGAAAATTAATCCTTTTGGTTACAAATTCCACTATATTGTTAAAAATTTATTTTTTTAAGATTCATCTCTGTGGCTGAAAATTGAATTATTTTGTAAAAATTCGATTTCTTGGGGTGAAGTATCAGCTATTACATTTTTTGTTAGGAATTGATTTTTCTTAGTTGAAAATTTGTCTTTTTTTCGTAGAAAATTAATCTTGGTTGAAATTTTCACTATTTTGTTAATTTTTTTAAAAGATTTCTCTGTTTGAAAATTGATTAATCTTTTGAAATTTGATAAATCTTTTTAGTTTAAAATTCAACTATACTTGGTTGAAGGTCCAATTATTTTTGTAAAAATTCATTTTATATTTGATGATTTAACTATTTTGGTACAAATTCGTTATCATTGGTTGAATATTAATCGTTTTAACTTAATATTTATCTATTCCATTTGTTGTGGAAAATTCGTTAAAATTTGAATTTTTGTTGTCTTTTTTGGTTGAAAATTTAACTCATTTGTTTAAAAATTCTTCATTTTTGTAGAAAATAAATCTTCCTGATTGGAAATTAATTTTTTGGATTAAGAATTCAACTTTACTTGGATGAAGGTTCAACTATTTTGTTAAAAATTCATTTTGTTAAATGAAGATTCATCTCTTTTGTTGAAAAATCATCCTTTTGATTAAAAATTCTAAAATTTGATTGAGTAATTAAATTTTTTTTTTAATTGAAAGCCTTAATTAGTGTAGAGAATTCGCCTTTTTTATAGAAAATTAATCTTCTTGGTTGAAAATTCATTTTCTTTGGTTGAAAATTCCACTGGTTTATTAAAAATTTATTTTTTAAAGATTCATTTCTTTGGCTGAAAATTGAATAGTTTTGTACAAAATTCGTCTTCTTGGGTTGATATATGAACTCTTACATTTTTTGTTGGGAATTCCTTTTTTTTTGTTTGAAAATTGAACTATTTTGGTGAAAATTCGTTTTTTTTTATTGAATAGTAATCGTTTTAACTTCAAATTTCGCTATTTCATTTTTGGTTGAAAATTGATCTTTCTTAGTTGATAATTCAATTATTTTGTGAAAAAATCGTTTCTCTTTGGTAGAAAATTAATCATCTTGATTGAAAATTCATTTTTTTGTTGTTGAAAATTTAACTATTTTGGTGAAATTTTTTTTTATATACTGAATAGTAATCGTTTTAACTTTAAATTTTTCTATTCCATTTTTGGTTGCAAATTTATCTTTCTTAGTTGAAAATTCAACTATTTAATTGAAAATTTGTCTTTTTTTTGGTAGAAAATTAATCTTGGTTGAAAATTTCTTTTTTTTTTGTTCAACTGTTTTTTAGTTCAAATTAAAATATTTTTTGGGTGAAAATTCAACTATTTGGTTGAAAATTCACCTTTTTATTAGATAATTAATCTTCTTGGTTGAAAGTTCATCTTTTTTTGGTTAAAAATTCACTTTTGAATTGAAAATTCTTCTTTTCTGGTTGAATTAGACTTTTTTTGGTTTTAAATGAAAATCTTTTTTGGTTGAAAATTCGTCTTTTTTGGTAGAAAATTAATTTCCTTGGTTAAAAATGAATCTTCTTGGTTAAAAATTCATTTTTTGGGTTCAAAATTCAACTGTACTTGGATGAAGATCCAACTATTTTGTTAAAAATTTATTTTTTTACAAATTATCTCTTTGGTTGAAATATCAATTATGACATTCTTCGTTGAGAATTTATCTTTTTTGGTTAAAAAATAAAAAATTTAATTCAGTAATTTCACGTTGAAAACCTTCAATACTAAAGAAGAATTTGAATTTTCAAAATTTTGAAATTGAACCCTACAAAATTCTGCAAATTTATTTTTAATTAAAATCCCTAATAAATGTTCAATAATTTTAGATTGAAACACTCAAAATTTTGATGAAATTTAAATTGCTCAAAATTGTACAATTTCCAACTGAAAGTCTCAGTACCTTAAATAATTAAATTGAAAGCGTTAACAATTAATTATTTTAGAATAAAAATTGATAAATGAGTACAATTTCAAAATTTTTAAATTTTCAAAAAAGTGTGCATTATTTTTACAGTTTAAAATTCATTATTAATTGTTCATTAGCAAAAACAGTACACATAAAAAATTCGCCATAATTTGCGAACCAGTAGGGAATTTTTTTTGTTTGAATTTGTAAATAAAATAGAAAAAATATTAATCGATTTCAATTTTTTTTTTACTTTTTTTCGGATGTATAGCCAAAATTTTTGCCCCCTCAGCTTAAACGATTTGATTAATTTTAGAATTCTCACTCCACGCTTATCTTAACTCTTGATTTTCGAGACATAAAAAAAATCGGAAAAAGAAACCTCAAATTGTATATAGAGTTAGTGATAGATTCGTCGTAGAAATTTATGGCCTATGAAGTCAATGTATTTTAGTAGGAGAAGTTTCATTACTGTCTTTAATTTATACGCGATATTCCAGTGAAAAGAGGAAGGAGCGCGCTGATTGCGCGCGGAGACTTGTACATAATTTATTTAATAAAGAATGTCGTTGCTAAGAAACATATTTATTCTCATTTCTAAATACTTATTTCCTTTAAATAAATTAAGTTGTCAATCTGGATTGAAAAATTGTATGGTCGAAATATAAAAATTGTGGTTTCAGAGAATTATTTTTGTTAAGGTTGTTAATTTTTATTTATTTGATTAATAATTTAAATATTTAAATATTTGATTATTAATTATTATTATATATTTATACAATTCAATTATATTATAAATATATATATATATATATATAATGAATATATATAATATAAATATATATATATAATTCGTCCAACATTAAATATTTATTTATTTTGTTATTTATTTATTTTGTTATTTATTTTTTGCTAATTGTTTAGGTTAAAAATGCGAATATTTTTGGTTGAAGTGTAATTAATTTTTAATTTTAATTAATTAATTCTTGTTTGAAAATTCATTTTTGTACGTTGAAAATTCAGCTATTTTGTTGAAAATTTATCTCTTTTGTTGATAATTCATCCCTTCTGGATTTTTTCTGAAACATTCGACTTTTTTACCTTGAAAACTCAACTTTTTTTTGAAAATTCAGCTGATTTGACTAAAAATTCAACTACTTTGCTGAAAATAATCTGTTTTGGTTGAAATATCAACTATTATATTTTTTTGTAAAAAATTCAACTTTTTGGTTGAAAATTCAACCGCTTGGTTGAATGTTAAACTAGTTTAATAAAAAAAACACTTTTTTTACAGAGATTCATCTCTTTGGATACGAATTTAATTATTTTCTTACAAAATCGTTTTTTTTTTACGTTTAAAATTAATTTTTTGAACTGAAAATTTAACTATTGCTTTTTTGTTTGAAATTTTTAGTTGAAAAGTCTATTTGATTGAAAATGCATGTATTTTGTTGAGCATTCGTCTTTTTTGGATTAAATGCAACGGATTTTTATTTAAAATTCCATTATTTTTTGGGTAAAATATCAACTATTACATTTTTTGTTGAAAATTCGTTTTTCTTCTTTTTTATTCAAACTTAAAATATTTTCTAGGTATATATCCGCTATTCTATTTTTCGTTGAGAATTCATATTTTTGGTCGAAAATTAAGCTGCTTTGGAAAAAATTCGCTTTTTTTTATTGAAAAATAAAAGTGTTAACTGAAAATGTAACTGTTCTAATTTTGGTTAAAAATTATTTTTTTTGTTTAGTTAAGATTTCAACTATTTGGTTAAAAATTCGTCTTTTTTGGTAGAAAATTAATTTTTTTTGTTAAAAATTCTACTGAACTTTGTTGACTCTTATGTTAAAAAATTAATTTTTTTAGTTAAAGATTGAAATTTTTAAAAACTATTTTGTTAAAAAATGCAATCTGGATTGCAAAATTGTATGGACGAAATATAAAAATTGTGGTTTCAGATAATTATTTTTTGATTTGATAATACAGTTATTAGGTTAAAAATGGGAATATTTTTGGTTTAAGTATACTAATTCGTGTTTGAAAATTCATTTTTATATGTTGAAAATTCAGCGATTTTGTTGAAAATTGGTCTCTTTTGTTGATAATTCATCCCTTCTGGATTTTTTCTAAAACATTCGACTTTTTTTCCTTGAAAACTCAACTTTTTTGTTGAGAATTCAGCTGATTTGACTGAAAATTCAACTAATTTGTTGAAAATAATCTGTTTTGGTTGAAATATCAACTATTATATTTTTTGTAAAAAATTCAACTTTTTGGTTGAAAATTCAACCGCTTAGTTGAATGTTAAACTAGTTTAATAAAAAAAAAACATTTTTTTAAAATGAAGATTCATATCTTTGGATACGAATTCAAATATTTTCTTAAAAAGTCGTTTTTTTTAAGTTTAAAATTAATTTTTTTAACTGAAAATTTTACTACTGCATTTTTGGTTGGAGGTTTTTGTTGATAATTCGATGAATTCTCAACAAAAAATGTAATAGTTGATATTTTACCCAAAAAATAATTTAATTTTAAATAAAAAGCCGTTGCATTTAATCCAAAAAAAAGGAATCTTCAACAAATTACATGAATTTTCAATCAAATAGTTGACTTTTCAACTAAAACCTCTAACCAAAAATGCAGTAGTTAAATTTTCAGTTAAAAAAATTAATTTTAAACTTAAAAAAAAAACGATTTTTTAAGAAAATATTTAAATTCGTATCCAAAGAGATGAATCTTCATTAAAAAAATGTTTCCATTTTTTGTTGAAAATTCCATTTTTTTGGTGAAAATTCGTTTTTCTTTGGTCGAAAAGTAATAATTTAACTGAAAATGTAACTATTTCATTTTTGGTTTAAAATTAATCTTGTTTAGTTGAAAATTCATCTATTTTGTTGAAAATTTGCGTCATTTGTTGATAATTCATCTCTTCTGGATTTTTTCTAAAACATTCGACTTTTTTACCTTGAAAACTCAACTTTTTTGTTGAAAATTCAACAACTTTGTTGAAAATAATTTGTTTGGTTGACATATTGACTATTATATTGTTTGTTAAAAATTCAACTTTTTGGTTGAAAATTCAACCGCTTAGGTGAATGTTAAACTAGTTTAATAAAAAAAAAAAAATTTTTTAATGAAGAACATCTCTTTGGATACAAATTTAAATATTTTCTTAAAAAATCGTTTTTTTTTCAAGTTTAAAATTAATTTTTTTAACTGAAAATTTAACTACTGCATTTTTGGTTGGAGTTTTTAGTTGAAAAGTCAACTATTTAATTGAAAATTCATGTAATTTATTGAAGATTCCTCTTTTTTGGATTAAATTCAACGGTTTTTTTATTTGAAATTCAATTATTTTTTGCGTAAAATATCAACTATTACATTTTTTGTTGAAAATTCATCTTTTTTGGTTGAAAATTCAATTGTTTTGGTGAAAATTCGTTTTTCTTTGTTCGAAAAGTAATAATTTTAACTAAAATTTTTTATTTTTATTCCATTTTTGGTGTAAAATTAATCTTGTTTAGTTGAAAATTCATCTATTTGATTGGAAATTCATTTGTTTTGTTAAAATATTAACTATTATATTTTTGGTTGAAAATTCAAATGTTTGGATGAATGCTGAACTCGTTTAATAAAAAAAACACATTTTTTGGTTGAAGATTCATCTCCTTGGATGAAAATTGAACTATTTTGTTAGAAATTAATTTTTTTTTAATCGAAAAGTAATAATTTTTGCTGAAAATGTAACTATTTCATTTTTGATATTTTGTGCACTCCTCTTTTTTGGTTGAGTTCAACTGTTTTTTATTCAAACTTAAAATATTTTCTAGGTATATATCTTCTATTCTATTTTTCGTTGAGAATTCATCTTTTTGGTCGAAAATTAAGCTGCTTTGGTAAAAATTCGTTTTTTTTTTCTGAAAAATAAAAATGTTAACTGAAAATTTAACTGTTCTATTTTTGGTTAAAAATTATTATTTTTTTAGTTGAAATTTCAACTATTTGGTTAAAAATTCGTCTTTTTGGTAGATAATTAATTTTTTTGGATAGAAATTCAACTAAACTTTGTTGAAGGTACTATTTCCACTATTATGTTAACAAATTAATTTTTTTAGTTGAAGATTTATCACTTTGAATAAAATTTTAACTATTTTGTTAAAAATTAGATTTTCATGAGTTTAAAATTAATTTTTTTGCTTGAAAATTTAACTATTCCATTTTTAGTCTAACATCAATCTTTTTTACTTGAAAAGTCAACGATTTTTTTTCAAATTCGTGTATTTTGGTGAAAATTTCTTTTTTTTTGCCGAATTTATGTAAAATTGAAATCTTTCTTGGGTAAAATAGCAAATATTCCATTTGTCGTTGAGAATTAATCGTTTTTGGATGAAAATTCAATTATTTTGGTGAAAATTCGTTTTTCTTTGGCTGAAAAATAATAATTTTAACTGAAAATGTAACTATTCCATTTTTGGTGGAAAATTGATCGTTTTTAGTTGAAAATTCTAATATTTGGTTGAAAATTGGTTTTTGTTTGTAGAAATTTAATTTTTTTTAGATGAAAGTTCAACTATACTTCGTTGAAGGTTTTTCTTGAAAAAATTCAATGAAAATTCGTTGAAAATTGAACTATTTTGTTAAAAATTCCTTTTTTTAGATGAAAATTAATTTTTCTAGCTGAAAATTTAACTATTCCAATTTTTAAAAGTCAACTATTTAGTTGAAAATGTATGTATTTTGTACACAATTCCTCTTTTTTGGTTCAACTGTTTTTTATTTAAAATTAAACTCTTTTTTGTGTAAAATATCAACTATAACATTTTTCGTTGAGAATTCTTTTTTGGTCGAAAATTAAGCTGCTCTGGTGAAAGTTCGTTTTTTCTATTGAAAGATAAAAGTATTGTCTGAAAATGTAATTATTTTATTTTTGGTTAAAAATTGATTTTTTTTTAGTTGAAATTTCAACTATTTGGTTAAAAATTCGTCTTTTTTGGTGGAAAATCAATTTTTTGGTTGAAAATTCAACTATACTTTGTTGAAGGTAAAAAAAATAGTTTTAAACTATTTAACTATTTTGTTAAAAATTCGTTTTTCATCAGTTGAAAATTATTTTTTCACTGAAACTTGAACTACTTGATTTTTAGTTGAATATTAATCTTTTTTTACTTGAAAAGTCAACGACGTTTTTTTAAATTCATGTATATTTGTGGAAATGTCTCTTTTTGGTTGAATTAAACTATTTTTTATTTCAAATAAAAATCTGTTTTGGGTAAAATATCAACTATTCCATTTTTCGTTGAGAATTGATCGTTTTTCGCAAAAAATTCAACTATTTTTGTGAAAATTATTTTTTTTTGGGGGGTTGAAAAGTAATACTTTTACATCCTGTTTTTTTATTCCATTTTTGTTTGAAAATTCTTGTATTTTATTGATAATTCGCCTTTTTGGTAAAAAATTTTTTTTTTTTGGTCGAAAATTCAACTATATTTTTTTAAATGTCCAACAATTTTGTCAAAAAATATTTTTTTGGCTGAAGATTCATCCCTTTGAATGAAAATTTAACTATTTCTAAAAAATTCTTTTTTTTTTAACTGAAAATTAATTTTTGCATCTGAAAATTTAACTATTCCATTTTTAGTTAAATATTGATATTTTTTAGTTGAAAAGTCAAATATTTTGTTGAAAATTCTTGTTTTTGGTCGAATTCAACTGTTTTTTATTTAATTTTATTTAATCACCTTTTTGTTGAAAATTCAACCGCTTGCTTGAATGTTGAACCATATTGGTAAAAAGAAACATTTTTTTGGTTGAAGATTTTTTTTTTCATCCCTTTGAATGAAAATTTAACTATTTCCTTAAAAATTATTTTTTTTTAACTGAAAATTAATTTAAAAAAAAAAAAGAAAAAGATTTTTCTTAGAATAAAAATTCAACTATTTTGTAAAAAATTCTTTTTTACTTAAAATTATTATTTTTTTTTTTAATGAAAATTTAAATATTTCATTTTTCGTTGAAAATTCATCATTTTTGGTTGAAAATTCCAAACTTTTGTTGAAATTTCGTTTTATTCTGGTTGAAAATTGATCTTTTTAGTTGAAAATTCGTATTTTTGTTTTTGAAAATTCGTCTTCTTAGTTAGAAATATCAACTATTACATTTTTCGTAAAAAAATCATCTCTTTTGGTTGAAAATTCAAGTATACTTGGTTAAAAATTAATTTAAGTATTTGAAAATACACCATATTAGTTAAAAATTCATCTCTTTAGTTGAAAATTAACTATTTTGTTGAAAAATAATCTTTTTTGGTTGAATCCAACTGTTTTTTTTCATTTAAAATTAAACTATGTTACGCTTGAAATATCAACTATTATATTTTTTGTTGAGAAATAATCATTTTTATATGAATATTCGTTTTTATTTCTTGAAAAGTAATAGTTCTAACTGAAAATTCAAGTATTTAGTTGAAAATTCATGTATTTTGTTGAAAATTCTGATTTTTTGTTATAAAATTAATCTTTTTTGTCGAAAATTGTTTTATTTTTTCATAGTAATTTAACTTTTTGATTTAATAATAATTACAATTTATTAAGATTGAAAAAAATGTAAAAAATGCAGATTTCGAAAAAAGAAGCTCTTTAAGAATTTTAAAAGGTTTCAAGAGAATGAAAAACTTTTCTTTAGATTCCTAGGAAAAATTAAAATTAGTTTTCATTTTCAAAAATTAATTTTAAGATAATATTTAAACAAATTTCCAAAATTGTCAAAGGAGAATTTGAAAGATTTCAAGGCAAGTTTTTTAATTCTTCAGAATTGTTGAAAAATTTCATAAAATATTCGTATAATTATAAAAGATATTTAGAAGGCTTAGAAGTTCAGAAAAGATTCGGATAAAAGAATATTCTTAAGATTCATGGCAAAATTTTAATGGATTTTTTATTTTAAAAATTAATTTTAAGAGAAAATTGAAAAAGATTTCAAAACATTTGGAATGATATCCTCAAATTTCTAAAAAGAGTGTAGAAGATTTTAAAGCATTCAGTTTGAAAATTGACAAAAAATTCGAGTAAATTCAAGAGATATTTAGAAGATTTGAAAAGATTAAAAAATAATTTTAAACTTGAAAAGATTAAAAAATAATTTTAAACTTGAAAAGATTAAAAAATTCTTTAATGTAGATTTTTGAAAGAGAATAAAACTGAAAATTTTCAAAATTCCTGGCAAAATGTGAAATAACAGTTTGCTTTGAAAAACGTTTTAAAGAAATATTTGAAACATTTAAAAAGATTGATAAAAATGTCGAAAAAAAGTGGGAAATTTTAAAGAAAATTTTTATAATTTTGAATGATTTTTCAAAATTCCAAGAGAAACTCGAGTTTTCGAAAAGATAACAAATATTTTGAAATTTTGAAAGATTTCCAAAAATTTATCAAATACTTTGTAATTTTTTCCAAACTTTTACAAGTCCTCAATATCGTTTAAACTGACTCGAATTTTTCTGAATATTTTTTAAATCTTGTAACATAAAAAAGTTTTCTTTAAAATTTTGTACATTTTTTTTGGCATATCTAAAATCTTCAATTTTTTCATTGTCTCAATGATCTCAGATCTCAAAATCTAATTTTAGCTCGAATGTAGGCGTTCAAAAACTTTTCACAAATAAATAGTTATTCGAAATTTTTATTTTGTATCAAAAATTATTTTTCCCCTTAAAAGTAAGAATTGTAAATCACACACGAACGCAATTCTGAATTAATTTCAGCATCGATTTAAGTTCCTTGAGCAAATCCTTCTCCTTCAATTCAATTTCCGTTTCCGTCAACTCCAAATCTTTTTTCGCCTTTTCGATCCAATTTTCAGCTTCAGTTTCGGAATTTTGAATCCTGAGAAGTCGTGAAACACAATCCGGAGCGGAATCAAAATTTGGAATCTCGTCCAGATTTCGTTTTAAATTGTGCATTTTCTTTTTCGCGATATGTCGGAGGCAAGTGGTGAATTTGAAAATTTCGAGACGAGATTCTTCGGTAATTATCGGCTTTTGAGCGGAGTTTGATTCGTCGATGACTGAGATCTGCAAAAAAAGAAAAAAGAAATAAAATTATAATTTTTGGGGAAAAATGATCGTTCTTAAAAAAAAATATATATTTTCGAAAAATTGTACCATCCATTCGATGAAAAGGTATTGCTTTTTAATCCATTTCGGATGCAAATCGACCATTGTTGCTAAATTCTGTAAAGATCGAATCGTTTCTTGATCCTCCAAGTCCTTTTTTTGGGAAGAAAGTCTTTTTGTTAAAGCCATTTCAAAAACGGAAAGATGGGGTAAACCACTTGCGTTTATGCTTGCTGCATGAACTTTTGTTGCTAGTTTTATTTTTTCGGAAATGAGTTCGGATATTTGCTTTAAATTGTGGTTTAATTTAGTACAAGTGTGGACGATATTTTTCATTTGATCTTCCGCTGAGGAAAATTGAATTTGCTCGAGTGGTTTCTGTAATATTTAAATAGGTATGTTAGGGACAACTGAAAAATCCTGAAAAAAATTCCGAATTGAAAAATACCCGAATATTAAAATTCCCGAATTGAAAAATACCCGAATAATAAAATTTCCGAATTGGAAAATTCCAGAACAATAAAATTCCGAAACAATAAAATTCCCGAAATGGAAAATTCCCGAATAATAAAGTACCAGAATAATAAAATTTCCGAATAATAAAATTCCCGAATTGGAAAATTCCGTAATAATAAAATTCCCGAATAATAAAATACCAGAATAATAAAATTTCCGAATAATAAAATTTCCGAATTGAAAAATTCCGTAATAATAAGATTCCCGAATAATAAAATACCAGAATAATAAAATCCCCGAATTGGAAAATTCCGGAATTATAAAATTCCCGAATTGGAAAATTCCCTGACAATAAAATTCCCCCATAATAAAATACCAGAAAAATAAAATTTCCGAATAATAAAATTCCCGAATTGTAAAAATTCCCAAATAATAAAATTCCCGAACAATAAAATTTCCGAATTGTAAAAATTCCCAAATAATAAAATTCCCGAACAATAAAATTTCCGAAAAATAAAAAAACAGAATAATAAGATTTCCGAATTGGAAAATTCCCGAATTCTAAAATTCCAGAATAATAATATTTCCGAATAATATAATTCCCGAATTGGAAAATTCCCGAATAATAAAACACCAGAATAATGAAATTTCCGAAAATTCAAATTCCCGAATATGAAAATTTCGGAATGATAAAATTCCCGAATTGGACAACTCCCGAATATGTGATACAATTCCCGAATAACGAAATTACCGAATAATAAAATTGTCGAATTGGAAAATTCCCGAACAATTAAATTCCGGAATAATAAAATACCAGAATAATAAAATTCCCGAACAATAAAATTCCCGAATAATAAAATACCAGAATAATAAAATTTCCGAATTGGAAAATTCCAAAATAATAAAATTCCCGGATAATAAAATTTCCGCATAATAAAATTTCAGGGTGATAAAATTCCCGAATAATAAAATTTCCGAATAATAAAATTCCTGAATAATAAAATACCAGAATAATGGAATTTCCGAATAATCAAATTCCCGAATTGGAAAATTTCGGAATTATAAAATTGCCGAATAATAAAATTTCCGAATAATAAAATTCCCGAATTGGACAACTTCCGAAAATGTGATAAAATTCCCGAATAATGAAATTCCCGAATTGGAAAATTCCCGAACAATAACACTCCCGAACAATAAAATTCCCGAACAATAAAATTCCCGAATAATAAAATACCAGAATAATAAAATTCCCGAATTGGAAAAGTTCCGGAATTATAAATTTCCCGAATTGGAAAATTTCCGAACAATAAAATTCCCGAATAATAAAATACCAGAATAATAAAATTTCCGGATAATAACATTTCCGCATAATAAAATTTCAGGGTAATAAAATTCCCGAATAATAAGATTTCCGAATTGGAAAATTCCCGAATAATAAAATTCCAGAATAATAAAATTTTCGATTAATATAATTCCCGAATTGAAAAATTCCCGAGTAATAAAATTCCCGAATTGGAAAATTCCCGAATTATAAAATTCACGAATAACAAAATTTTCGAATAATAAAATTCCCGAACAATAAAATTCCCGAATAATAAAATAACAGAATAATAAGATTTCCGAATTGGGAAATTCCCGAATAATAAAATTCCAGAATAATAAAATTTCCGATTAATTTAATTCCCGAATTGAAAAATTCCCGAGTAATAAAATTCCCGAATTATGAAATTCCCGAATAATAAAATTCCCGAACAATGAAATTCCCGAATTGAAAAATTCCCGAATAATAACATTCCCTAAATGGAAAATTCCCGAATAATATAATTCCCGAATTGGAAAATCCCCGAATAATAAAATACCCGAATAGATTATAATATCTCCGAATTGAAATATTCCCGAATTTAAATAATTACAATTTTTTTTATAAATATTATTTATTTATTAAAAATACAATAATCAAATTTGATAATAAAATTTTACTATTGTATATTTTAATAAATAAATAATAATTATAAAAAAATTTAATTGTTTAAATTCGAGAATTTTATATTTTGGGAATTTTCCAGTTCGAATCTTTTATACTTTATACGGACGACTAAATAATCCCGAAAAATAAAATTCCCGACACTGTAAATTTCCGAATTTCAAAATTCCCGAAAAATGAAATTCCCGAAACATAAAATTTTCGAATAATAAAATTCCCGAATTGGAAAATTTCGGAATTATAAAATTCCCGAATAATAAAATTCCCGAATTGGAAAATTCCTGAACAATGAAATTCCCAAATAATAAAATACCAGAATAATAAAATTTCCGAATAATAAAATTCCCGAATTGGAAAATTCCCGAACAATGAAATTCCCAAATAATAAAATACCAGAATAATAAAATTTCCGAATAATAAAATTCCCGAATTGGAAAATTCCGGAATAATAAAATTCCGAAATAATAAAATTCCCGAATAATAAAATTCCCGAATAATAAAATTTCCTGGTGATAAAATTCCCGAATAATAAAATTTCCGAATTATAAAATTCCCGAATTGGAAAATTCCCGAACAATGAATTTCCCAAATAATAAAATACCAGAATAATAAAATTTCCGAATAATAAAATTCCCGAATTGGAAAATTCCGCAATAATAAAATTCCGAAATAATAAAATTCCCTAATAATAAAATTCCCGAATAATAAAATTTCCTGGTGATAAAATTCCCGAATAATAAAATTTCCGAATAATAAAATTTCCGAATAATAAAATTCTCGAATTGGAAAATTCCCGAACAATAATATTCCCGAATTGGCAAATTCCCGAATAATAAAATTCCAGAATAATAAAATTTCCGATTAAAATAATTCCCGAATTGAAAAATTCCCGAATTGTAAAATTCTTGAATTATAAAATTCCCGAACAAATAGAAAATTTTCGAAAATAACAAAAAACGTGAAAACGTTTCATCCAAAAATATAATTGTATCAATTATTGTTATTTTAAATTCAATCAAAAAATTAAAAATTAAAAAAAAATTCTTTGATAAAAATATCTGATTATTTTATTTTAATTAAATGAATAATATTTAGTGAAGAACAATTTTTTCAATTGTTTGAATTCGGGATTTTTCTACTTCGGACATTTTATAATTGGGCAATTTTATTATTCCGGAATTTTCCGAATCGCTAATATTATAAACTAAATATTATCAGAGGGGACGACTAAAAAATCCCGAAAAATAAAATTCCCGACACTGTAAATTTCCGAATTTGAAAATTCCCGAAAAATAAAATTCCCGAAACATAAAACTTTCGACTAATAAAATTCCCGAATTGGAAAATTCAAGAATAATAAAATTCCCGAATAGTTTATAATATTGCCGAATTGAAAATTCTCGAATTTAAACAATTAATTTTTCTTTTATAAATATAATTTATTTATTAAAAATACAATAATCAAATTTTATTATAAAATTTTATTATTGTATTTTTAATAAACAAAATTTTAATTGTTTAAATTCGAGAATTTTATATTTTGGGAATTTTCTAGTTTGGATATTTTATAGGGACGACTGAAAAATCCCAAAAAATAAAATTCCCGAACAGTTTCTAATATTAACGAATTTAAAAATTCCTAAATAATAAGTATCCCGACAGAAAATTGTCGAATTACAAAATATCAGAACTAGAAAAATCCCGAATTATAAAATTTCCGAATTGGAAACTTCTTGAATAATGAAATACCCGACAAATTACAAATTACCGAATTTGACATTTAAATTTATAAAAATACAATAATCAAATATTTTTATTAAAAAAATATTTTTTTTCATGTCTAAAGTTTCTAAAAATATTGTTTGAATTAAAAATAACAATAATTTAAAAAAAAATCTATCCAGAAATATATTTTTTTTCAATTATTATTTTTAATTCAAACAATTATTTTAGAAACTATAAACATTAAATTTTTTTTTGTATAAAAACATTTAATTGTTGTATTTTCAATAAATAAATAATATTTATTAACAAAAATGTAATTGTTTGAATTCGGAAATTTTATTATTGGGGAATTTTCCAATTCGGTAATATTAAAAATTGTTCGGGAATTTTATTATTCTGAAATTTTATAATTCAGGAATTTTACAGTGTCGGGAATTTTATTTTTCGGGATTTTTCAGTCGTCCCGTATTTTATATTTTATTATAAATTATTTGAAATTTTTATTTTCAATTAATAATTGTACTTAAACTCACTTGTGCTGATACTTGGGAAGAAGTTTCCTTTCCTAATAAACTATTTATGATTTTCGATCTGACTGCGGTTTCCATAGCATTATTTGATGAAAAAAGCCATCCGAGAGCTAAAAGCAATTGCCTGCTGTTGTACGTATCAGTTTCTGGGATGGAATAAAATTCGAGAGCAGGATATTGCAAAAATGCAAAATTTAACTTGGTGCTCGTGATTTTGTCTGGAAATAATTTTATTAGATTTATAGAGACTAAAATAGAAGACAAATTTATATTATTTTTAACATTTTTATTTTAAAAGTAATGAAAAATTAATAAAAGATCGGTAAAAATCGTTGAAATCGCAAAAATACTAAATTCAGCTGATGATGCTCGTGAATTTGTCTAAAATTAATTTTATTGCATTATTATAGAGACTGGAATAGAATACAAAATATTATTTTTCAAAATGTTTATAAAAAAATATTAATAAAAGATCGGCAAAAATCGTTAAAATTGCAAAAAATACTAAATTTAGCTGATGATGATTATTATAGAAACTGGAACAGAATAAAAAATATTATTTTGAAAATATTTATTCAGAAAGCAAAGGAAACATAATAATTAATCAGTAAAAATCGTAAAAATTCCAAAAATATTAAATTTACCTTTTCGCTCGTGATTTTATCTAAAATAAATTTTTTGCATTATTATAGAGACTGTAATAGAATATAAAATATTATTTTGAAAGTGTTTATTCAGAAAATAGTGAAAAATTAATAGAAGATCGGTAAAAATCGTTAAAATTGCAAAAATACTAAATTTAGATGATGCTCGTAATTTTGTCTGCAATTAATTTTATTGCATTATTATAGAGACTGGAATAGAATATAAAATATTATTTTGAAAAAATTATTCAGAAAACAATAAAAAATTAATACAAGATCTGCAAAAATCGTTAAAATTGCAAAAATACTAAATTTAGATGATGCTCGTAATTTTGTCTGAAATTAATTTTATTGCATTATTATAGAGACTGGAATAGAATATAAAATATTATTTTGAAAAAATTATTCAGAAAGTAATGAGAAATTAATAAAAGTTCGGTAAAAATAATTAAATTGCAAAATTGCTAAATTTAACTTGGTGCTCGTGATTTTGCCTGAAAATTATTTTATTACTTTTATAGACAAGAATAAAATTCAAATGTATAATATTTTCATAAATTTTATTTAGAAAGCAAAGCAAACACAATAAAAAATCAGTAAAAATCGTTAAAATTTAAAAAAACGGTGAATTTAATTTGATACTCGTGATTTTGTCTGTAATTAATTTTATTGGATATATAAAGACTGGAATAGAATACATAATATTATTTTGAGAACGTTTATTAAAAAGTAATAAAAAATTATTAAGAGATCGGTGAAAAAAGTTAAAATTTCAAAAATGCTAAATTTAACTTGGTGCTCGTGATTTTGCCTGAAAATTATTTTATTACATTTGTAGAGATTATAATAAAATTCAAATTATTAATAATAATAATAAATTATAAATAATAATAAATGTATAATAATAATAAATTAAAAATAATTCTTAATAATATAGTCTATGAATAATAAAAAAATAAATTTTTAATGAATAAAATAAAATATTATTATATAATAAAAATAATAAAAATATTTGAAAAAATAAATTTTGATAATATTATATTAATGAATTATAATCAGAGAATTTAAATTTGTTAGATTTTTCCCTATTATAAATTCTTGAATAATGAGAAATCAGTAAAAATCGTTAAAATTTAAAAAATGGTAAATTTAATTTGGTACTCGTTATTTTTTCTGCAAATAATTATATTGGATTTATGAAGACTGGAATAAAATACAAAAATGTTTATTAAAAAGTAATAAAAAAATTAATAAAAGATCGGTAAAAATCATTAAAATTGCAAAAATACTAAATTTAGCTGACGATGCTTGTAATTTTGTCTGAAATTAATGTTATTGCATTATTATAGAGACTGAAATAGAAAAAAAATTATTTTGAAAATGTTTATTTAGAAAGTAATGAGAAATGAATAAAAGATCCGTAAAAATGGTTAAAATTGCAAAAATGCTAAATTTAATTTGTTGCTCGTGATTTTGCCTGAAAATTATTTTATTACATTTGTAGAGATTATAATAAAATTCAAATTATTAATATTTTCAAAATGTTTATTTAGAAAGCCAAGAATTGGAAATTCTTAATAATAATAATTATATAATAATAAATAAATTAATAATAATAATAAATCTATAATAATAAATTTATAATAATAATAAATTTATGATAATAATAAACCAATAATAATTCTTAATAATATAGTCTATGAATAACAAAAAATAAATTTTTAATGAATAAGATCAAATATTATCATATAACAAAAATAATAAAAATATTTTAAAAAATAAATTTTGATAATATACTATTAATACATTATAATCAGGGAATTTATTTTTTTTTTATTTTTTCCTATTATGAATTCTTGAATAATGGGAAATCAATAAATATCGTTAAAATTTAAAAAATGGTAAATTTAATTTGGTACTCCTTATTTTGTCTGCAAATAATTTTATTTGATTGTATTTGTATTTGTATTTTTGTCTTAAATTATTTTTATGGCATTATTATAGAGACTGGAATAGAAAAAATATATTATTTCGAAAATGTGTATTTAGAAAGTAATGAGAAATTAATGAAAGATCCGTAAAAATGGTTAAAAGTGCAAAAATGCTAAATTTAACATAATGCTGGTGATTTTGCATGAAAATTATTTTATTACATTTATAGACTAGAATAAAATTCAAATTTATAATATTTTCCAAATTTTTATTTAGAAAGCAAAGAAGATATAACGAGAAATCAGTAAGAATCGTTAAAATTTAAAAAATGGTGAATTTAATTTGGTACTCGTGATTTTGTCTGCAATTAATTTTATTGGATTTATAAAGACTGGAATAGAATACAAAATATTATTTTGAAAATTCTTATTAAAAAGTAATAAAAAATTATTAAAAGATCGGAAAAAATCGTTGAAATTAAAAATAGGTCAATTTAACATGATACTTGTGATTTTTTCTTAAATTTTGTTGCCTGAAAGTGATTTTATTACATCTATAGATCAGAATAAAATTCAAATTTATAATATTTTCAAAATGTTTATTTAGAAAGCGAAGAATTGGAAATTCTTAATAATTATAATTAATAATTATTATATAATAATAAATAAATTAATGCTAATTTTTGATAATATAGTCTATGAATGATAAAAAAAATGGTTTAATGAACAAATTAAAAAATAAATTTTTAATGAATAAAATAAAATATTATATAATAAAAATATTTAAAAAAATAAATTTTGATAATATAATATTAATAAATTATAATCGGGGAATTAAATTTTTTTTTAAATTTGAATAATGAGAAATCAGTAAAAATCGTTAGAATTTAAAAAATGGTGAATTTAATTTGGTACTCGTGATTTTGTCTGCAATTAATTTTATTGGATTTATAAAGATTGGAATAGAATACAAAATATTATTTTGAAAATTCCTATTAAAAAGTAATAAAAAATTATGAAAAGATCGGCAAAAATCGTTGAAATTAAAAATAGGTCGATTTAACATGATACTTTTGATTTTGTCTTAAATTTTTTTGCCTGAAAATAGTATACCATTAAGCCATTTCCCTTTCGGGGTAGGCGTGACACTACCCGATTCGGGTAGTGTTTCTAGGTTGATAACTTGTAGTAAATAACTACAAGTGTGGGCTCACCACACCCACGATGTGCCAACAGCACTCAGTTTTCTCGAATGGTCACCCATCCAAGTGCTAACCGCGCCCAACGCTGCTTAACTTCAGTGATCTGACGAGAACTGGTTTTTTATTTTTTTTATTATATCTATAGACTAGAATAAAATTCAAATTTATAATATTTTCAAAATGTTTATTTAGAAAGCGAAGAATTTGAAATTCTTAATAATTATAATTAATAATTATTATACAATAATAAATAAATTAATGCTAATTTTAGATAATATAGTCTATGAATGATAAAAAAATGGTTTAATCAACAAATTAAAAAATAAATTTTTAATGAATAAAATAAAATATTATAT